>CM057820.1:79402125-79552125 GCA_030067965.1 Latrodectus elegans | reverse complement strand
TAAACATGAAAAAATATTTGTACATTTTGAGAAGCCTTTTTGCATGTACTGTAGCACTAATTATCTATTTTTCTGAGATTAATTAAGAATAATTATTAATTTAAAAGAATGTATATATATATATAAAAAGTAGCCTTGAAAGTATAGTATAGTTAAAGTATAACTTTAGTTATTTGAAATTGATGTAGTAAAAAATTAGAATTTTTTAAAAATATTTTTATTTTTAAGGCATTATATATATATTTAAAGCCAATTTTATGTTTTTTAATATTTTTGAAATATTTTCCAGTATAAGCAAGTAGTTTTTATTTATTTGAACAGTAAAGATGTTATACGTATAAACATAACTTTCATTATTTAGGTATTTTTCTATTTCATACGAAAATCTAACAAAGTGATTTATTTAAAATAGGTTCTTTTTATCATTGGTATTGTTAGCAATTTTCAACCATTAATAAACATATGCTAATTTATAAAATTTTATTTAATTCACATTTCCTAGGTAGTATGTAAACAAAAATATATGAATATTTCACAATGCTTGTATTTGAAATTAAAAAAGTAACTTATAGAATATTATATTACAAAATAGTTTTCAAAATAAAATCTGAAGAAATGTGTTTATGTATATTGTGTGTGTATATATATATACATTTATACATACGCACTGGTATTCAAAATTAAAATTTTACCAAAATAATTAAATAATATGTCAGTTTCTTACAATAATTATGTTGTGTAATTTAAAAAATTATTTATCCATCTATAAGTTAGTTAATTGTAAAAAAGATTTATAAAAAATGGAAATTTTCTGAGACTACCAAATTTATATAGGGATCTCCCTTTTTTAAAGAAAACAACTCCAGCCGGACTACTGCAGTTAAAATTGACTATAGAATTGTTTTAAGGAAAGAATTGCAATCGAGAACTATTGCTAAAGAGAAACTGGACTGCCGAGCAGAAATTGCTCATCAAATGCCGCGAATGATGGTCTCTAGACTATAGAAATAAATTTCGGTTATGATGATTATGAGTATTTCTACTAAGTTCTCTGAGAGTCACAAGACTTTCGTTTGATAACTAAGTATATATATTTATAGTTGTAAATATACCGTGCTATCGAGATGTGACTGCTCGCCAACTGTTTCAAGACGTCGTAAATACATCCTGAGCCATGATATTGAGAAATAAACATGTATAGAGAGAGGACTGAAGAGATTTCTATATAGAAATCATTGCTATGTGTACACTTCTTTCAATTTCACAGTAAAACTTGATTAATTCTGAAGTTTGAAATATTTTATCCCAATTCGGAAAACATCCTTCCTTTGGTTAGGAAAAATAACCATAGGAAAAAAATCGATAATTGCAACAACAGTTTTTGATCTAGATGCATATTCTTTGGAGTTCTTGAACCAATAAGATAAAAAATAATCATTTTCGAGTTATAATATTTTTTGCTTATAAAATGTTCAATGAAGTTCAGCTTTTATTTTAATCCTCTATAAAATGATAAATTTGTTAAATATCTACGGAAAGCATTCACACTAAAGTTTATTAGTTTTTTTTTAAATTACAAAATAGTAATTGCGTGTATTTAACATGACTCTTTTTCATCATACATTAAAAAATCATTCGTTCAGGATTTTGCTAAGACGAAATTGCTCCTATAAGTACTGAGATTTAACATGAAAATGGGTTGTAATGCACATTTGAAAGCTGAAAACTTTCCTCAATAGAAACGGGCTAATACTTTTATTTTTTTTTTACCTTAAGTTTCCACTTGTCTAAAATTTGAGAATTTTTTTTCTCAGTTCATTGAAGGAAGAGCGCGTAATTCGCTGCAAGGCTTCTTTTTCAACGCAAAATCCGACTTGGCGGGATTTTGGTTCATGAAGGAAATAACAGAAACACATACATGCATCATTTAGGAAGAACGCCTACTGCTGGATACTTCCTAGTTCATCAAACAAAAAAAATATGTTCACTATAAATATGTTAAAGGGAATTTGAGAAGAATAAAAAAAAATAAAATTCGTGTGAAGCACAAGGAAAAGTTCCCACCTTTTATGAACCGACTATTTCTAGGTAGTGCTAAATTGACGCTATTGTCAGACTTTTCTGCAGATGTTTCGTGACAGGCCTTTGGCGATTTTCATTGGCGTAAAAAGAAAATAGAAGAAGCTACATTTTTTTTATTTCTCTTCTGGCAAAAATGTGCGCAGAATTTATAATCATTTATATTACAAATTAAAACCCATCCAGGGATGAAATTAAGCTTAATGTTTATTTAATATCATGTTATTACTTAATCCGATTTTGCTGTACGATCGTGATTAATTCCCATTAGAAATAAGATTCAATAGACTTAAAAAACTTAACGCTTTAGGTGCATTAATGTTGAGTATTTGTTCAGCATTTGAGAGTAAATTGTAAAGAATTCTAAATTTCTTGTTTACAAAGATTGTTTTGTTGTGCAAATTGTGTCACGTGATAGGAATACGTAGATTTAATTTAAATTATATGTATTTGTGTAAAATCACAAAGTCTATTAAAATAAAAATCATTGTTTTTTGGTGTTGAAATATAAATTCATTGTTTGTGAGAGAACAATGAAAAAGCTATGTGAGATGTATACATTTATGAAAGTAGTAGAGAACAGATTTCAAGCCAATAAAGGCATACTAAATTAAAATCAGTCTATTGCATTGTTCTAGAATCTGAATAAATGACTATAACCAAAAACATTTTCTAGATATTGAAAATTGAGATTGAACAGACGAAAAACTTTATTCAGAAATTATTTAAAATTATGTGATAGTTTAATATTCTTGCTATACTTATGGATATCACTATAAATTGACAGTAAATAAATTCTGTTTTAAATTATATTAAAGAAATCTAGTTTTTAGAGAATTATATATTTTTATACATTTTTAAAATGTAAAGAAAATTAAGAGCATCATTCTTAAAACTTATGTTGCAGCTTATGAGTTCTGAATATTTTTTAACGAAATTATTATCATTTAATTCTTTATCTTGTAATAATTTTCACATTATACTATTTTTTGTTTCCGTAATATCACTAAATTCCGGTAAATATTCTATAAAAGTCAGTAATATTGAATTTCCTTAATTTTAAATGTAAATATATGTAATTCGAGAACTTTATTTATGACTTTTATTCAGATATGTGTTCTGAACGGAAAATTACTTCAATAAATCAATTGATGAACATGATCTATAAATGTTAAAATTGTTCATGAATCTTACTTTATATATCTCTTACTTTATATATAATTTATCTTTACCATAGAGTAATGTTAATAGTATATATAATGAACTAATACTATTAACATTACTCTATGGTAAAGATAAATTTTTTGTGCTTTGTTCCGCTTGTTCTGTCAATGATATAAAATAAAGAATAATTATATTATTAATCAAAACGTACCATATAAATCATAATTAAGGTAGAATCTACTGAATAGCTTCTCTATTTCTTACAAAAAATAATTTGGCTCTGAAACTTCTATTTTCTCGTGATCTTAATGTGATCAGATTTCTGTCTAAAACAATCATTTTTATTAAAAAAGCACTCATTAAAAATTATTTTTCTCCTTTTGATATTTTCATTATAATTTCTTTTGTTATTTTTAACAGAGAAATGTTTTTGAGGTAAAATATTTTTTATGTAGTAAAATATTGAGTAAAATGTATTTTTATTTGTGCTTTTATAAGATAAAATGGCTTTTATTTCAATGATTATTATTCATTTTTAACTAATCATAAGGATGTCGTTTTCAGTACCATATAAGTCGAATTTATTGATTGCAAATTTTCATTAAATGCATTTTAAAATTCCTAAATATTATATTCATTGCATCTTACTTAGAATTCATAAAATCGTGTTTATGTAGTTGTAATGCACGTACCGAATTGAATAAAAGTCCAGATGTGCCTCATAAAATCCAGAAGTATGAAGATTAACTTCCGGTTGAATAATTGTGGATGTTTGCGCGGATAACTTGATTACGTGGCTCGAATTTCAATCGCAAAAAACAATTCTATAAATTTTGCCTAGTGTGAGGAAGCCTAGGGGACCTCAATAAAAATCGCCTACAGGGAATATTTGTTAAGTTGTGCGTAAATAAGTTTTTGAAAAATGGATTGGATAATTCTCTTAAGTATAATATACATTGGGATTTGATTAGCAGCTTAATATTTCCAAAGTGTTTCTAAGAAAAAATGTTTGAACATGTACAAAAGGAAGTAAATTATTTTGATAGAGTAATATTCCATAGGACGATGGAAGATATTTATTGTGACAAATATGGTTTATAACAAGAGATGCTGATTTGTTAACGTTATGAAATTAGCTTGTTCAAGGTAATAAAAGAACTGAAAGAAAAATAAAACTTTTAAATATTTGGATCATTGAAAATTTAAATCTCGTAAAGGAAAAGAACAGATAATCTAGTATTCATAGAAAGTATTCTATGATTACTTTGTTTCCCTTTCTCTCTCTTTAAAAAAGTTATGAAGGATTAATTTAAACGTAATTCAATTTTTCTTTTGCTATTTTAAATTTATTTTATTTAGAATTATTCTCTGGAAACATACCCACTTTTTAAATAAATCTTCTTGCAATGTGACTAAATTATAGATATATCTCTTTATGTGCTAGTTAATTAAAAACATCTCTATTTACAATTTCTGTTATTTGATTTGTAAATATGTTATTGGTTGGAGGGTGGGGGTTAATTCAATTAGAATCTACGTTTTAATATAATCATAACAAATTCGGACGTTCAATATAAAAATTTAAATTATGTAGATCACTGATGTGTAATAATTGCTCTCATCGAATTACTTTGCCATTTTTATTTTTTTGCGGATCTTAAATTTAAAATTCGATATAAAACTGATTTAATTAAAACATCTTTAAATGAGAATATATATCTTAAAGGTGTATGATTTTTGTGTTCTTCGGATACGTCGTACTAATATTTTATAAGAATTATAGGAATAATATAGTGACTATGTTTGTGTGTGATGAAAAAATCAGTTACTTTGTGAAGTTATTTAGGCTTAGTGAAAATAAAAATGTTCTGAATTGTGTGTGCAATATAGTCTGAGTTGTGAAAATACGAATTAAACATGAACAAAGTAACCATTGATATCTTACTTGAGAACTAAAGAGATTTATGTTCTGAAATATTAAACGTTCTATATTATGTTTTAATCTACATATTAACTTCAATTTTATAACGAAGTTTTATAACTTTAATTAAAAATTTTCTACAATCTGTATAACACTGTAGAACACAATTGAATAATATATATGCGGCTGGTGTAAGACAAAAAAATCTTTAAATAGTATTTTTCTTAAAATTGATTTTGGGGTATCAAAATTTACGTTTTTCTTTATGCCTGAAAGCTTGATACTTTAAAATGTTCATATTGCAAACTAATAATAAAATCTGTTTTAAGTTATTTTTTAATCTTTTTATATTATTATATTATCAATAATGAAAAATAAAATTTACATTATTAATACAGCTAATCGTCTTTCCATCTTATAAGAGAAAATCGTAAATTAATTTTTTCGTATCAATAATTTTAGTTTATTAAGCCAATTGAATTTGATCTTTACTTAAGTGTTCGAGTGCCTTGTTTTCAGTTTAAAAAAATTAAAAAAAGTTAATTTATCCGGAAGACCTATTTTTATTATCATTTTACATCAGTGGAAGTCAGTGTTCATGGTCAAAAGATATTAAACAATATATTGTGTGTGTTTTCTCTTGAATATAATGATTCTAATACTTACTTTTTAGAAGAAAAATCAAATTAAAGAAAACTTAGTATAACATAAATTTAAAAGACATTTTTCGTAATTTCTTTACTTAGAATTAAAAAGAATATTTTCCAAATTTATTTAAAACTCTGAAAACTTTCTTTTGAGAATTTCTAAAAAGTGTTATAAACATTTTTCTTAATTATGCTCACTATATTAAAGCAAATAATATTTTAATTTATTTTGTTAATTGTAAAAAAGGACTGTAATTTCCGTGAAAAAAAGCAAATGCTTATTTAATTTAAGCAAACACTTAAAATAAAAAAGCAAATGCTTATTTAATTTAAGCAAACACTTAAAATATATTTAATTGATTATACAAGACAATAATTTGTTAAAAAAAAAGTTTTCGAGTAAAAATACAAATAAAGTTCTGTTAGAGTTAATCTGTTGTTTCACATTTTATTTATTCAATCAATTTAATTAGAAATAATTGCATGATAAGAGTTAAAAATTCATAATTAATATTTTGATGTGAAAGTTTAATATTTGAGTTATGTATATATTCATAAAGTTGTTTACATAATTTTAGAGATTACAGCTCTATAATGGCATTAACATTACACTTTCTCTAGTAAAAGTGATTAATTTATTTGAAAATATAATGACTTTTTCCTTTTTATAATAAAGTACACAATTAGCTATTAATTAAGAGTCTTAAGATTAAAATTATAATACTTTGATAAGAGAATTGTGATGCGCATGATACGTTGACATTGGTAATCGCGAACAATGCTTATCCATTGTATAGATAATATTTCTAGCTTGAAGTGTTATCGATAGTCTTTTAATATGAGAAAAAAATAGTGAGTGAATGCTTATCCCCGATCAATCAGACACCACGGATAAAAAGTTTATCCTTTCGTGTTGTGACAGTGAGGTAATCGGAAACCCAAAAAGGATTCGATTCGTAGAGTGACTTTTTGTCATATCTGTCAGGTCCGCCACTGGATAACGGATTAGATCCAGCCGATAATCCCTCCTATTTTACCGTAATCACGCCTACTCTACCACTACATGGAAACTCAACGTCATTTCTATCATTGAGAATATTAGGGAACTATATTATTAACTCCGATAGGAACGGAAAAGCATGACTTCACCGTCTGCTTCAGTTGTCACGGCTCATATAGGACAAGCAGAATTTGTCTCTAGAAGCTCGTTTCTGCCTTGATCACAGTCTTTTGTGAACCGATTTTTTGCACCGATATTGTCTTTTGTTGGCGAAACTTGAGAAAATGAACGGTTCTTGGTGGAAAATTCTTGCAACCATTGTCATTTAGTGTGCATAATGAAGCAATCATGCGGGTTATCGTTAAAGATGTGTGAAAGAATAACTTGTGATTTCCTATTCGAATGCCAAGAACGAGTGTTACGTGTAATGGTTTGTTTTCTCAAGTTAGAAAGGATTATAAAATTTTTTTATTTTTCTCTAAATAGACCTTTTTATCACTTTCTAGAGTTCCTTCAACTCTTAAGAATGTTGTGAATTTTTTTTTTATCTTTAGTTTGCATCCATTCTTTGAAAGCTCTTCGTTAAGAAATATTAAATGTAATTTTTATTTTGCATTTTGTGTTTTTAACCTATAATTTTATTTTAAATAGGTTCGCATGCCTTTAAAAACAAGTTGATTAAAATAAGAAAAATTTCAGAAAACGCCTCTATAATATTGTGTGTGTGTGTGCTTTAATAGTAATATATGAAATAAAATTTTATGTAGTAAATTATAGAATGTGCTTATAATTATATATATACTTTGATATCTACATTAGTATTTGACTATCATTCTATATAAATAAATAATAAGACAATAAAAATGCTATATTAATTTAAATAAGGCGTTATATATTTTATAAATACGAAATAATTGCTTTTAATAGTTTTGAATTAATTAAATAACTTTGAGGATTTATTTCAAGATTATTAACACTTAGGTGCTATAATTTTAGCGAAATGTTTTTAAATAAAATTAAAAGCTTCATAATATTTTGAAAATTTCTATTTTTAATATTTATAAGTGTATAGCTCTTAATTTTTCTGAATGGATACACATATTACATGCGAAGATAGTTTCTTAGAATTATAATTTAGACCAATTTTTTACTTAAAATATGAAAGCATTAGGAATTACATAGATAACCAAATTAATTTATAATTTCAAATTTTAAAAATTGAGTAAGATTTATTTTGAACTCAGTAGTGCAATATAATGGCAAAAACAATCAGTCAACATTTGTGGGATTATACCGTATTTTTTAAAGAGAGCCATCATGTAAATTACTTTAAAAATCATGAAGTAAAGAATCTTATGAATAAAAACTTAAAACTCTCAAAGCTTGTTAAATTCAGGAAACCTTCAGATTAAAGAATTTGAATCTTAGTTTCCTTTTTCTTTATTAAAATTCTTCCAACCCTTTATTAAAAAAAATTCCTTAAAGATTAATCAAAAACTAAGAATAATCATTTTTCAAGCATTTAATAAAACTATTCGCATAAAATATATATTGGTTTAAAAAAATAAGAAAATATTCACATTTTGTCAATTTTAACCATTCTAGCACATTTCGTTCGTACCCACACTTTGCAGTTTTTTTATTTTCGTCAGTAAGATGAATTGAAATTCATTTAGTAAAAATGAGTAACCACGTGCATTTTTATGGATTAATGATATGAGAAGACTTGAGCAGGTTCACCTCATCTCTGGATTGGAAAAAGAAAGTTCAATGTAATAGTACCTAATTCATGACTATTTATGGGAATGAGAATTTCAAGATATTTTTCCTGTCAAAAAAATCTCCTTAAATTATCCTGGAACAACGATGGAGAAAGGATTATCGTTATTTTAATTTCAGAAAATCGTAACAAATGTACTATAGGACATCTGCTACGATTACTTATTTTTTCTGTCTTTTGCGGTTACAGAGAACCGAATACAAAGACAATTCATTTTTAAGAACTTATGAATAAAGGTTATTTTCAAGATATGTTGTTTGTATAATCCTCATTTTTTTTTTCACAAGGAAAGGGAATGGGTTAAACATGAAGTGGTATTTCATAGAAATTGGGATATGGATCAATAGGCAACAGCTGTCATGAGTACCGGTTCAGTCTAACCACTGATTCTCGACATGCTTAAATGCAAAAAATTGAACTCGCTTCCCGATTTCGAATATTCAATAAAACAAACATTATAATAATGGAAATATAATAGTCTTTAACAAGATGAAAGGTGGATAATCACAAACCTTACGTTTTTGTAGAAGATGCCGCTGTTACAAATACTGAGTTTAAAAAGTATTTGATTTGTAAAGATAAGGATTTTAGAGTTTTATTTTTGACTTTTTTTAAGAATATAATTGCTCCTGTTAAATCGACCATAGGATAAACATAGACAGATGGAATGGTCAACCAAAAGTTCAGACTTCATTTAATAGAGCTTTATTGAAAGCTCTGGAAAGGACAACTGTAATTCGTAGTTCTTTTACAAGAACTATCTTGAACAAGGATCAGTAACATTTCAGCTGTGGTGTGCCAAACTAATGTACTAATATTATTACTATTCAAGATTCTGTACAGCATGAAATAATAAAATCAATTCATTTGAAGGGCAGTGCAAACAAAGCTTAAGAATAGAGATTCATAAAACATATTTATAATTTTATTATGCAGCGTGCTGAATTTAAAGATATGTATATTCTAATTTTTTTGTCAATTCAAGGTGCTTATGTCGAGTATTTTTAAGCGCCACTTTAGAATTCTACCGCATGCCAGAGGTTGCTGATGCTTGATCTAGAGTCTGGAAACAATGATGCTGAAAAAGTGGGATCAACTGTCTTGAGAATTCTTAAACTCTTTATTTTTAGTGTGAAGTAAGCCTGTAAATTTGTGAGTGAACTGTGTTTCCTAATAAGACATTCTTTTGTTTGAATCTGTACTCATTATTTCATACTTCCGACTGTAATGAGCGCTCATGGTCATGCATTTATATATTTATGCATGCTGAATTGTTATTTGCTTATATCAACCTATATTTAAACTAAATTTTATTAAAATCTGTTTAGTAGTTAAAAAAGTAAGCGAACAAATTTTGAAATTCCTTTTAAATTTGAGCACTAATGTAATTGTGATTTTAATTTAACTGAATTTATTACACGTCTTTATTCTATGTATTGATATGTTTAAATTAAAAAAAAATGTCATGTGATTAAATCATTACTAACTCTTGTCCTCAATATTTACATCATTTATATTTTTATTGGTTGAAGCAAATTAAACATTGCTTATATATGAGAACCCAGAATATCGCTATTTTAATAGAAGAAAAGTTATATTTTCCGTCTCTTTGTGAACTATTGCAAAAGCAAACAGAAAATTCCCCCTATTAATGAAACTTATTAAAAATAAGTTTTAATTGAGGGGAAATAGGAAAAGCACCATTTGACAGAAAATAGTTATGACTCAATACTAAGGGCTGGTCAGTGTCTGGCAACAAATTTCTTTACGTGACTGTTTAAACGTCACGTAAATCAGCTGTTTCCAAGGTTGATTAGCTATTTCCGGATATATATATTCTACTTCTGATTTAGACGTGTACTTAGTTCATTGTGCTGATGGGAATCGTACAATCGTGCTATTGAAACAAAGGTATAAAAGGATTGACCTTGCTCCCATGTTTTGATTAATGAATAAATTTGCTTTTAGTTAGAATAAATGCATGCCACATTTTCGACAGGGAAACTTTCTTTTTTCTTGAATATTCTTTTCAGTAATGATATTTTGATAATTCGATTTTTTAAATTCAAGTTTTTATCTTTAAATTTTTATGCCACAGCAAGTTGATACTAAGCTTCAAATTTCTGTGATTTAAATGATATTTTTGGTGTAAAATAAAAAAAAAATTATTTCCAAATTATTTTTATTGTATTTATTTAATTAAATTTAAGTTATTATTTAATCATAATTAGAAAATGCAAAATTGAGGTATATTAAAAAGCTTAAAAATATGCTCAATTTAAAAATATGGATAAAAATGTGTTTCAAAATAATATGAAATTTTAAAAGATAAATGTTTATGATAAATGTATATGATCAAGTTTTTTGTGGTAATAACTAGCCAAGCATCGTCATATCTGTGGATTTCTGCCTAGCAGTTAATGAAATTCACTCCTTTGGGTAATTCATAGGAATGAAATTCATTCCTATGAATTACTCATGGGTTCTTTCATGAAACTTTTCATATTTAAAAATCGATACTGAAAATGCTATAAAATTCCTTATGAATTTTTATAGTGATTTAGGAACCACTTTATTCTGGAAGCTGATTTTATTTAACTTCGTATATGACTTCAAAGAAACATCATCATTTTGAACAAGATCCAAGATTAATTATCCTTCGTGGGCAAAGAATGATATCTGAGTGACAAGCATAAATCCAATCAAATCATCTATCTTCTAAAAGTAATGATTCTGATGCTTATATTTATATTAATTTTCTATCATAATTATGTCGAAAAGATCTTTAATTTGAATCCATGCTTTGGAGAATTAAGAAAGTTATTATTTCTTTATTCGCATTTATCGGGATGGGTGGTTGGCAGTTTTACCAAGTTTTCGTCCTGGTGATATGTGAATGCGGATCACTTTTCATAAGATTTCCCTGAAACAAAATGCGAAAAATGGTGTAAAATTTATAAGTTTCAACAATTAGATAATTGACTATGTGAGTTTTACATTAAATTAAAATAGAAATCCTTCAGATTATACTTGTGTGGGATCCTCAGAAAATATATATTATTGGTCACCTTTTATGTTGATTTTAAAAGACGTGTTGCCGACCGCCCTGTCTACTGGTCAGATTGCCTAACTGTGGATAGGGAGATTCTGGGTTCGAATCCCGGTTCGGGCATGGGTGTACATTCTCTATCCTGTCTTTGTCCTTTCTGTGTATGAATAAGATGTGAATGATTGCCTAACCTATAAACGGCATGTGTGTACTGAGGCAGTCGGACTCCACACCAAATATGGTTCAGTATGAAAAAGTGGAGCAGCGCACCACTTATTATTAGCCTAGCTGGCACAAGAAAAAAAAATGCGTTAGAATATCTCTTTAATATTTGATTCATATTTTTAAGGATGTTTCGAGACAAATAAAATACTTTATTCCATTAAAGCCATTTTTTATTTTATTTGAATATCACAATTTATTATTGGATTCCATGGATTATTCATTTCTGAAAAGCACTGCATATATTTTATGTCGTTTTTTCCAAAAATAAATTAATTTCACAATTGATTTAGATTATTTCTTTAGCTTTAGCAAAGTTCACACTTTTTTTAATTTTATTTTCCTATCATATTTTTTAATTATTTTTATAAAATAATACATTAGTGTAGGTATATAATATTACTCTTTAAAAGACATTAAACATTAAAAGCAATTTATTATGGTTATAAAAAAAATATCTTTGTGCTCAATTTTTCATCTACGTTTATCGTATTTCTCATAATATCAACGTAAATAAAAGTCCCTTCTCATGATTTAGAGTTTAGTCTCAAACGCATCAGCGACGATTTTAAAATTAATCTTATTCATATCAACCTGTACATGATATGACTCACCTATTGCTTATTTTTATCAATGTTGTCTAGATCTATTTTGTCGCAGATGGTGAAAAAGAAATTATTTTATGATATATCAATAGACAACTGTCAGTATTATCATACGGAAACTATGATATTTATTTAATGTGATATTTGATTATAATATATATAATATATATATATATATATATATATAAATTATTTTCACCTAAGGATGATATTTAAAGAAGCAGTATTATATTTTATGCAGAATTCTAATTAACATGTTAAATTTGAAGACAGTAACTAAATATTAATTTGCCCTAACTGCAGAGTTTTAAAACTTCTGCTTATTCAAAATTATTCTTATTTATTTACATATTCTTGAATATTCATCAAAATTTTATTTTTCTCCTATTTTCTCAAAGAGAATTTGTAGCGAATTGTGTGAATAACTTTGCGAAATAAAACTCTGCACGAAATGGGTATTTGCAAATTAATTCATAAATGCCAATTTACTCACAAAGCTTTTATGTTCAGACTTTCTAACACGTTTCTGAATATAAAAGCAGTATACGGATATTACATTATGTAAATGAACAGTGACCCCTTTTCCTGAATAAGAGATAAGGCCCTTCATGACAATGAAAACTTTTCCTTTCTGAAAAGAAAAGTGAGCCTCTAATTTATATAAATACCATATAATTGCGAAATCGTTTCTTGAAAAGAGAAACTTCAGTACACTGAATACAATGGATTAGTAGTAATGCTTAATGCAATTCTCCATTCTTCATAAAAACAAGTAATTACGTAGAAAAGAAGCTTTCTTCCTAAATTGCTGCATCATAATTATAAAATTTTATTTCATCTTAAGTAAAGTTCAATAAATTGTTGCATTTGATCCTGTTAGTATTTTTCCATTGCTGTTAGCATATTTTTTATATTGGATAAATTGTCTTAACTATGGTTAAAAAAATAATAAGGATTCACTTATAATATTAAAATGGCTACTTTAAATTTGAAATACTTTTTTTATTATTATAATTTATTTAATGCATCAGATGAGCCAAAGATTTTAAGAAACGATAAATGCATGAAAAAGGAAGAAGTAATACTACAGATGTGCATTTTGCAACAAATGAATTTGGTTTTTATTTAGAAGGAGAAAAAAATGAGAGGGAAAGAAAGAGACTCGAAGGGGTTTCTTTCTATTCAATGAACATGACAACAGTACATGCCACTCATTCGGGCAGCAACAAGCGCCCAGAATGACCACCAGCACACCCCACGACATTTAAGTCTATTCATAACACCCTGTTACACCAGTGTGTAACTTGTCGGAATGAATGACAGAAGCTTGAAATGATAAGTGAATGTTTTATTTCAGCCAATATTGAAAAGGATCACTTATACACACACATTCAATAATTCAAATAACATCCCACCAGAAATCGTCAGGTTTGAGGTCAGGTAATCATGGAGGCTATATGATTTAAGTATTTTGACTGATCAGTCTTGACAAAAACGTTTGGAAAAAAATCATTACAGTGGATTAACATCGTATGGATTGTGTGCAATCATGCATAAAGCTGATTACAACTAGCATGCTTCTTTAATTTAATACAAAGCGAATTTTATGGCGCAAAAGAACAAACAAACAGTCACTGAGCACATTTTTCAGCTAGATATCTACACGATTATTCAAAGAAAAAAAAAGTGGACAACAATCAAAGACGATCTTTATATTTTATTTATTTTATTTCTCGTCTAAAATAATCGAAATATGAATAATATTTTTATTAAAATACCATTATTTTTTAACTTTTGATTTTTTAATTTATAGCTTCTCATTTTTGTCTAAAAAATTAAATTTATGTTGAGTTAATTAATGTCATATGTATAAAAAAGAAAAGTCGTGTGACATTTTCCGAAAAATATTATACCGGCACAAAAAAATTGTATGAATTTAAATTTATTAAAAAATTGTTAACTTAATATTTTATAAAAACGACATACTAATAAATATAATGGTATTTTAACATCTATTTGTCTTAAAGTAATATTATAAATTAAGATAATCGTTGTGTTTGTGACTTTATATTTTAATAGTCAAAATATTCATTGCTATTTATATCTCATAGCTTTTATAAAGGATTTTTGTGTATCATGACTTTATAAAATAACTATTGCACACAGTAACTTTAAATATGAGTTATTTCTGTCATCGTGTGTGATTGTTATACTTTTTTTTAACGCAATTTCTACAATATGCATGTAAAAAGTTAAATAACCGTAAAAGTTAACTGCTTTTAACATTTTTCACCATCACCGCAACTGGACCGTATTTCCGATATTCGCATTTAAATCATTAAATTACAAATTCCAGCAGTGATGAGACAGACTTCATGAAAGGGAATTTATTATGGAAATAACTTTTAAGTCTCTTTCTTTAAATACACCGGAAATAAGATAAAAGTTGTTATCTATGAAAGTGTTTTGATGTGTCTTTATGTATTCTTTGCCTTTGATTTCAAATGAATGACACAAAAAGCTTCCATTGAATAAAAGCATAATATATTTTTAAAATGGTCAAAAATAGAAAGTTTTGTGTTTATAAAGTGCATTTGATAAGCTATTTTAAGAATTTACTTTTTGCTCTGATGTAGGTCATCTTGAAATGTATATCCGGAAGGGTTTCAACAAATTTAAATAAAATCGGACAAATATAAATTTTTTCGGTTTATTTTTTATAATAATTTTTATTTCTACATATTGTATTTTTAATAATTTTATAAATTTAATACGTATTTATATTATACTAACATTTCAGTTATTTTAAATTTAAATTTGTTTTCAAGTTACAATGAAAATAAGTGCATTTTAAAAATCTATAAAATATGTTAATATATATTTTGTAATTACATAATTAAATGCAGTTTCATTATCTTAATTCGGGTAAATATTACTTTATAAAAATTCAAGATTAAAAAAATTTGTAGTAATTTATATGAATCTCGTATTGACAGTATAAAAAGCTGAAATTGGTATTATATTGTATTGAAAAATCCATAATTATTTCTTAAAACTTTATGAAGTCTGTGTTCTTCAAACATTGATTTTTCTTGTTTTTAGATCATTTCAACTTATTATATATTTTATGTCATACTAGTGAAGAATTCCTTTACAGCTTTTAAGTTCTTTAATCTTTTTCAGAAATATTTAATTTTGCGAAAAACACCAAATAGGAAGGCATATTTTATTTTTGTGCTTTTACAGTGCTTATAATAAGTTTTTAAATTACTTGAGTTAATGAGATTGTCTATACATTCTATTTGTTAGAATTTTCCGGAAAAGGTGAACAAAAAATATTAATAACTCGTATTATTTTGATAATTGATCATAAATTAGTTCTTAATTTATATCAAATTACTGTATTCCAATATTTGTTTATAGAAATTAACTTAGTCGTGAAAACATTTTCAAATATTTTTTCCACGAAAAATTTAAATTAAAAGATGTTTAAATAATTGCTTTTTTATTTCAAATACTGATAATACGACTCGTTAACTCTTTATTTTACATACTTGATTAAGCATGAATTATCGGTTTCAAGGGACAATTAGCTTTATTTGAACTTTGAATAGAATTAAGAAATGAAGAGAAAGCGGTAGTATAAAAATGGTTTAACATTTAAAAATTTAAATTAAGGTATTTTTGTAATCTTTGATTAAATTTTAATGCACAAACATTAATAATTAAATTCTTAATATTCTAAGTATTTAGTAAATAACCATGAAAAATTAGCATTTTCTTTTGCGTGTACGTTAATTGAATTCTAGATGATGGCAAGAAAAGAACTTTCACTCTCTATTATTCTATTCTCTTCTTTATAATATACCTTAAGAATTGTGAAATTATGTAGAAATCTATTTTCTAGTTTTAATGAACTTTAACCATGACGGACTGAATTTATTAATTTCATTTACATACAAGAGGGAAATGCTGGCCTGTATTGTATCGCATAGGTTGTCTGGTCTGCTGTACATCCATCAGCCAGTCAAGAAACAATAGAAATTTCTAGATAACATTTCAAAATATCCTTTACTCGCCAAACGTGATTCGCATTTGTCACACCATATGAGACATGTAAATTATGCATCTGTAAGCACGAATGTTTGAAATGCATAACACACTGCGTAGAATCTGTAATCGCATTCTTTCGTACATCGTACAGCGTTATTGCTCAGGTACCCATGTCTGAAATTTCAGCATTTGTTTCTTCATTGTTGGTAGATGCATCCGTGTTGGCGTGATTGCCCTTAATTTGGCTTATTTTTTGATGAAAGTATTGCCGTGCCTGACTGAGTCCTTCCTATTCAGATGTAGACTTACAGATGAGAGAGAGTTTGATTGCCGGGCGATGAATTAAACGCCAATTTTTACTGTCTATAATTTGTGGTATGCGAGTCATTGACTTTTAGTGTCTGACTCAATGATGCGAGAAGTTTTTTCGCACATCTTTTTACACCCACATCAATAAGGAAATCGAACAGTAATAGTTTATCAGAATTATGCACTGATGAGTTTTGTTTACACTGTACAATATTAAATTGTAGTTTTGAAATTTTTGAAATTTTAGTTCATATTAAGTTCAAATCAATAATGGAAAATCACTTTGTATTTATCAATGCCGATAGTTCAATTTTTCATGAAACTTTTTGTGCGGGTATTATTCTAAATTTGTAATGCTTTCCTGAGCTATTGTTGATGGGATAATTTATGTAGAAAATTTAATATTAGTTATTTAAATTAATACCAGAGATTAAAATTTGTCAATTTGACTTTTCTGAAATATTTATGTGCATCACATGTTCACTGACAAAATAATTAAATATACGTAATAAAATTATAGAAGAATTTGTTTGTAATCAATACCAGTCGCTGAAAATATTTCGTAAATTCCTGTTCATATTTAAAGATCAATTATTGATATCGATTTCTTCTTTAGTATATCTAAATGTCTTCAGGAGTGTTTTTAATATTTTAAATCTTGCTGATATTCTGTTGCGCATTTATTTAAATTCTATGTAAATAAAAGAAAAATACATACATTATATCATTAATAATGAAGCTTTATTTAAATAGAAGACGCAGCTTGTCCTTATTTAGACCTTGCGCCATAAAACCCACCCAGCCACCCAACCTATTTAAATAGAACTAGCAATAAGCATGATTTTATTTATAGTCCTCCAAAAATAAATATATTTACAATTTAACTTCCATAAAATGTGTTTGGATTTTAAAGTATATATCCATGAAAACCTTCAATAAGATTTCTTGAATTTTTTCATAAATATTTAAAATTTCATTTGTATTGATTTTTTGTTTATATTTTTTCTTATTCATATTTAAACTGATATTTGTATTAGTATTTTTTTCAATGCTTGAAATGTTACTATTTAAAAACTTGGCGATATTTTCAATATTTAGAAATTTTTATTTTCAGTTTATACATAGAATGTATGTGAACATAAAAGTTTATCCAAAATCATTGATATTATTTCAAGTTTTACCTGTCAAATAATTCCTTATAATTTTTTTTTTGCCATTTAAAATTTCACGGAATCTGATTTTTGCTACTTAAAAAGAGCCAATTTAGGATTTTTTTTTTGCACCGTTAACATACCTCAGTAATATGCTTTTATTTTTAATTTCAAGGTGTTAAAATTTACGTTCACATTCCAAATAACACGTTAAAAAAGAAGATATCCATCATTATCTGATGTCAAAGGTTTACTTCAATCTTTTACTCATCTGCCAATTCATTTCTCTTCAAAAGTTATCTAATTAAATGCTTAAAAATAGATCTAAATATACATTATCAAACATGAAAAATCGGACACCAATTCATAATGCATAATTATATGCGTGGCATAATTCAAAACAATAGTCTATTTAGAATCGTTTAATAACCACATTGAATTTAGGAGTAAATTTTATCAGACTAATGAATTGAATGAATTGAAATGATTGCAAAAGCATGACACGCGTAGTTAAACATATTTAATTACTGTTATTAAACACGGTTTTATTGTTTTAAGTGGCAATTAGTAAATGATAGCTATATTTGTTTATTTGTAACAGAATTCATATAACATATCTTATACACGTGTCCGCTGTGATTTTTATTTTATTTTTTATGAAAGCAGTTGAAAACGTTTGAAAATTCTTATTTTCTAAACAATAACATGTATTTTAGACTCATGATTATATACTGATATCAAGAAAGACATTTTTTTTCAATAGGAATTTAAACTATATTTCGTTGATAAAAAAATTTAATTTAAAGAATTTTCTTCTTATGAGATTGTTTACATCTTGTACTTCTGTTATATTTTTATAAAACTTATTTACATGTATTCATCACAGAATTAAAGTGAAAGTTGTACATTTTTTATATGCAAACATCGGATGATATTGGATAATTTTTTTTTTTATCAGTTTGAATAAAATCGGATAGCTTTCAATATTAATTTACAACTCGTGTGGTAATGGATTAGAACTGTTGTTTATCATTTAGTATCTATATTTTAGTTTATCACAACTTTTAATTATATAAATTCAAATTTTGATTTTTATAATTTCACAAATTATTTTCGAAAATATAAATACGGTAAAATAACGCATTTTTAAAATACGTATTTTAAAACTTTTTCTAGTGCTTTATTATTACTAATAACGTGTACATATATCTTTCAAATTTACTATTAATTGATCATTCCTCAAATTTATACATCAGAGAATAACATTTTATTGAAAATGGCCAATTTTTTTTTGTTATGGGAATTAACCCTCTGCTTACTGGTGTGTGTGTGTGTGCGTGTGAGTGAGAGTGCGTGTGAGTGAGAGTGCGTGTGAGAGAGAGTGTGTGAGAGTGAGAGTGTGTGAGAGTGAGAGTGTGTGAGAGTGAGAGTGTGTGTGTGAGAGAGAGAGTGTGTGAGTGAGAGTGTGTGTGTGAGAGAGAGTGTGTGTGAGTGAGAGTGTGTGTGAGTGAGAGTGTGTGTGAGTGAGAGTGTGTGTGAGTGAGAGTGTGTGTGAGTGAGAGTGTGTGTGTGAGAGAGTGTGTGTGAGTGAGAGTGTGTGTGAGAGAGAGTGTGTGTGAGTGTGTGTGTGTGTGAGAGAGTGTGTGTGTGAGAGTGAGAGAGTGTGTGTGAGAGAGTGTGTGTGTGAGAGTGAGAGTGTGTGTGAGAGTGTGTGTGAGAGTGAGAGTGTGTGTGAGAGTGTGTGTGAGAGTGAGAGTGTGTGTGAGAGTGTGTGTGAGAGTGAGAGTGTGTGTGAGAGTGTGTGTGAGAGTGAGAGTGTGTGTGAGAATGTGTGTGAGAGTGAGAGTGTGTGTGAGAGAGAGAGATTGTATTATTTTTCCTAAGCTTAGTATTAGGATATACTTCTTAATCCAATTAATTGAATCCATGCATAAGCATAAAAGTTTAACAAAAATATTCAGGCATTTTTTCAAATCTTTTGCAAGCTTATTTAAAACTGTTAAAATTTCTTTTTCTCAAACATTAAAAATGCTTACACGATTACAAGTTTTTATTCCATTAAAATTTCTATTCGGAAACACTTTAACCCTATTTCATTCTAACATTTTAACGCTATTTTCATTCGAATTATTGAACATAATTTTTTTAATCATTTTTATGAATTAATATGCGTACATCATACACATAAAGATTTTTTTAGGTCGTTTCGATTTTTTACCTACTAATTCTTAGATACATAACAATCTCATGATGTCAAAAGAGTTTGACTTATTTAGAAATAAAGTATGATTATTGGTGTACACCGTTCAGCAACATATCTTATGTTTTTAATTTAATATGCATTTTCTCAGTATTGTATGTGTTGGGATGTGTGCTGGTAAATTTTTTTCTTTTTTCTTTTACAAAATAGAAGTACAGCAGTTTATGCGAAACCCTTTCGGAAAACAGTTTAGTATAGAAATTCAAAAGTTTTTATAACAAAATTGTGTTGTTAAACTGTCAAATATTCTGTCTTATTTTAAAAGAACCAGTTGCCTATGTTTAACTGTTTATATAAAATTGACACAGTTTATTTAAAATTTATAATTCAACTGATCTGTCTTTAAAGTCTGATAATATTGCTTTTTATTTTCATATAATTTAAAATTTCATTATATTTTCTTGATTTATTTTAGTCCCCAAAAATTATTTACAATAATTGCTGTAATTATCCTGTTTATACAGAAACATTGACAAATTACCTCTTTTTTATATATGTATATTAGATCATTATTTTTTAACTATCAAAATATAGCCATTTGTTTGCAAATCATATATATATATATATATATATATATATATATATATATATATATATATATATATATATATATATATATATATATATATATAAATTGGATTATAATACTGAACTGGGCTTTTTTCAGGATATATAGCTTAAGTGTTTTCCTTTCATTTATATTTACCTATTTTATCATTAATATCAAAGTCTTATTGGTTTGTGCACATAGCGAAGCAAAGGAACTAAGGTACATTAACATTTATTTTTATTTCTAATAATTACCGAAGTCATTCAAATTGAAAATAAATAAGGAATTGAAATAAGCTTCATAGTTATCTTGATAACATCTAAATAAGATTAAATTTTCTTAAAAATAAAATCATAAAGAATTCATTTTATAATAATTTGAAAGAAGCATGCAATTAATATTTATTTTAGAATTCATTTACATAAAGATTGTGTGCAGCCTTAGATTTTTCAAGGATCGAAATATTATCAAGAGTAAAATGAATAGCAAATGAAACCATCAAAAGTATTAAGCAATGTAAATTATTGCGTCAATTCATAAAATTCTGGCAAATTTTACGCTGGCTTATTTTTATTTCGATTAATATATTAATAGACTTATGAGTTTTTTTAAACAAAAAAATATTGGAAACGAGGTAAAAAAAATGTTTTATATTGATTCTATAAAAATACGATTAATAACAACCTGTTTAAAAATTTATGTTGTTTGTATATTTAAATGCTTTGTATGTTACTTTTATAAATTTGCGCAAATTGTATGTAATTTAACAATTGAAAACATTTTATGCTTTCCCTTAAAAAAATACTTATCTGATACATTCTATGCGTTTAGGTAATTTTTTTTCTTTCATTTAAGTAATGTTATTTCCTTTTTCAGATGCCTTAATGGTTATAATAGTGAACTGAAATGGGAATGAACAGAAGCAACTACACCAATTGAACTGATTTATATGTAGACATTTGGTAACTTTCTAATTTAATTTTTATTATTAGTTAAAATAACTGTAACGTTTAACTTTCAAATATACAATAGATCTGGAAAAATAAAAACTAATCTTTAAGTGAAATTAAGTCACTTTTGTGAATTAATTGTTGATTTCAATTTTTTAATTTAATATAGTATGCTAACTCACAAAAAATTATAAAAGGTTAAATGTTTTAATTACGACAGAAATAAAATAATGAAAGTTCTATCGAGATATTTAAAAGATTTTTATGAATTTTGTTTAATATAAGCCATTAATTTTGAATGTATTCAAATGTAATGGAGACATTCTCAGAATTATAATTAAATTTTGAATTATATGATTAAACAATCTGCTTTATAAGAAAAATGAGAATTCTTTTTTATGAAATAAGATTCCAAAATCAAAGTTTTTGGAGACTTAAAAAGATAATATTTCGTCTAATGTTCATCATATTAACCCTATATTTTTTAGTTTAATATTCAATTTGTTAAACATATACTTAAACACACAATTATATAATTATCTTTGTATATTTATATAAGTATTTTTATACATTTATACATTAATTCATCTATCAACCAATTGAAATGCAGCATTTTAACTCAATTTGTTACTGACTGAGAATAATTCACATTTCAACGAAACATTTCAGTTCCATGGCAATATTTTAAGAATGGAATTTCAATAAATATAATATTTAATACGTGAAATGTTAAACATTTTTCAGGCGTATTTATGCTTATAAAAAATTATTTCGCATATTTAGGAATGACGAAATTTTTTTCTAATGGGAAGAATTATACACAATAAAAAAATTTTGGAAGTTCTTCGCATTTTTAATTGTGCTTGAATATTTTTATTCTGATTACAAAATGAATAGTCCATTCTTCCTGTTATCGTAATATTAGCGACATTCAAAAACTGAACAAAAATGGTCGTTTCCCTTACCATCCACATTATTATCCAAGTGTGGCGATCTCGTTCCTGTCACTTCTATTTCAAGCGGCTTCCTGCCATTTCATTGCTCATCCGGTAACTAAATTGCTTCTGCTGCTACATTGTGGCGAACAATACTTTGCCACTTACACAGATGCAGTAACTCGATTTGATTGGAATGTTGACGAGATAACATCAGACGATTTTTAAAAATTCGTAGACGAAGATCAGCGATTCAGTTCCCTTCGTTTTTTAATATTCAAAATAGTGCATAGGAGATTATATATATATATATATATATATCGCTTTTTATATGCCTATTTCTTTAGTACTGCCTTCTTATAGTACTTTATTTCTAAATATAACTGGTATACGTTTTCTCATGGACCCGACCGATGGCTGAGTAGTTAAATTTCGTGACTCTTAGGCTGTCGGCCCCTGGTTCGAAAATGGATGCTTCTTTTTCTCTGTCCTTTTTTCTGAGATAATGTATGGATGTGGCCTATAAACGGATTTGTGGTGGTATGGCATGGGTAATGCTACCCGCCTCAATGATTTGGTGGCAGGCGAATGGTTAGCGCTCTTGTCTTCGATTCAACAGTTCGTGGGTTCTAATCCCACTTTGGGCATGGATGTTTGTAGTAGTTCGGAATCCACATTAAACCATAGGTCCTGGTCTAATTAGCCCTCGTGTGCAAAAATGACCGTTTAGCGACAAACAATCCATCCATCCAATGACTTTGTTTACAGGTGCCCAACGGGTTACGATAAATGAGTAGTGATTACCAGCCTTGTTGTCGAGAAGGGCTAGTTACCCAGTGCCCACCGTTATTAAAAAATTTCAAAAGGTAGCAAAATAATTAATATTAATTTCAGAGATTATGACTTTTGTTTAATATTTGTGTTTATACCTAGATGGTCTCATCAAAATTTCAAAGTACTAAATAAAATTTACAAATAAAAAAATTTTTTTTCCCATCTTGAATACATCACACATGTATAAGAAGCTTTTACATTAAATTTTTTTGTATATTTTTATAATTTTTCTTCTAATCTTTAAAATTTCTGATTATTTTTTCAAAGCTATTGCTTTCAGACACGCGTTTCCTTTCACATGATTTCTTTTCATATTATCTGAATTTCGATCACATTATGAAATACATTTCAAACTTTGCTAGTATAAACCAGTAGAAAAATATATCAAAATTATTTTTAAGAGAGTTAAAAATTATTCATTTCATCTCCAGTTATCTAATTAAATCTTTTCTTAACGAACTGTTAATATTAATGCAATGTGAAGAAGCTTTATTTTACTGAAATTATTTTCTCCTATATTTGTGCTGAGGAAAAGAATATTTTTTCTATGGTTTCGTTCTTATACAGTTTTTAACAGTAATTTATACAGTAATTTAGATAAATGTTCTTATACATTTATCTAAATTTACTTTTAATTAAAAATCAAATGTACGATTCGTTTCTTAATGTACATATTCCAGACTATTATTAATGAAATATTAAAACTTAAAACTAGACCTTTATATTTAAGAAATTCGTACATCATAAGAATGTTATAAAATGGATATAAGTGTTAATTCATTAATCATAGGGCTGTAGATAGTTTCGATCTAAAGGTCTGAAATGAAATGAATTCTAACATCTCCTATTCTATTGTCTCTGGATTGTCTGGCATGTATGTGTGTACTCATGCTAGAAGCTTGTTTGATGTGTACGTATGTTATTTAAAAAGAACTGTTTTTATATCAAAACAAATTATTGTCAATAAATTGTGTATGAAGAATGTGTATGAACCAACTTCTAAAAATATTTTTGTCTATTGTCAAATATAGTTTCTATAAAATTTCGCTGATTAAGCTATATAAAGTTAATTGTCTTTCATTGTTTTTGAAGAAATATGATAATTTCATTTTTTTGCGGATAAAATATTTAATAAAATTCTTTGCAGTTCTAAAATGATTCAAGTTATATAACCTAGAAAAATAATAATTTTTAAATATTTGTCAGGCTTCTTCCCCCTTGTAGAGGATATTTTATTGCGTTCTAGCATTTTTGCTATATTTCTAAATTTATAGAACTTTTACTATATCATTAATAGAAACATTACATGTTTATTTTGTTGATGTTTTATTTTGTATCTATTTTTGACTTCTGGAACTGTCTATTAAATATTAGATTTTGGTTATTACAATAGACCGAATCATAGGTTTTTATTTTTTTTGCAGTAAATTGATCAGGGCTTAATTTTTTATACATTTGGATTAAACATGTTTCTAGAATGAAGTCTCTGTATTCCTTTACTTGTTATTTTGCCAGTAACGTCAATTATTTCTAAATAATGCAATAAAAGTTCTTAATTCTATTGTTCTATACTTTAAGCCAACAGAAAGCTCATAATCCAGAAATTTGTTGTTCAAAGCGGATTTAGAGAGCTTAATGAAAAAAGTTAAACATTAAAAACTACAAAAATATTTTGTGCAATTATTGTAACACAAATATACTTCATAGGAAATATAGTAAACGTCTTCATTTTATGAATTTAAACCTTAGAAAAACAAGCTTTCTATTTTATTTATGAATTTATCTTGAAAGAGAATCAAAATTCTTTGATTTGATTTGATAATTCTCGAAAGGATATTTCTTATTCAAAGAAGTATTCAAATAGAATTCTAGAAAATATTTTACTTGAATTTTCCTGATATTGTTAAAATATGATCTTGACTAATTTAGTATTATGCTGAAATTATAATATATTCATAACAAAATTCATTAATATCTGCGTATGCCCATAAGTACTTATTGTAATAATGAGTATTGACTACGTAGCTGAATGAATACTTCTTGTTTGCAGCTGCACAACTCGTGGGTTTTGTTTCTATGCCGGGGGTGGTGTGCTTCGTGGTTTGGGAGTTCACTTTTATTATTTGTCTAACGAATCGCCATAAAATCAGCTATGGAACAGTAATAATTAAAAACTATTATTGAAAACCAATATAATATTATAATATTAAATAACAAATAATGACTAATTTTGAATCTTATACTTAAAACTATGGTGAATTCTTTATGCATTGTGTTATTTGAAGAGTGTAATAGTAAAATTCATGAATACTTAGATATATAATAAATACTTATTACCAAAGCAAACCAAATTTACTTGGCGATAGTTACTTAATTGATGAAAAGTTATTTAGTTGTGAAATACTTGAAATTTGGTCACTGAGGATAGCCTTATAGTGGAAGACTTGTAAGTTATTTAAGAGCATCTGTTGAGCGTTTTTTACCTGGATGATTTTTCATAGGCTGGGATATATTCATGTTTTTACTAAGGAAGATATCCAGAAAAGTCCTTATCATTCACCACCACCTGCAGAAAGCAAAAATCCATGATCTTTTCCTAGTATGCAGTCGCTGATATTGAACCGGTGGTCTTCCATTCTGGAGAATAAGTTTCCAAACTGGGGATTCATTGGTTAGCCGTTTGCCGAGGATTGAACTTGTCTTTTGGGAGTGTGAAGCGGCTCAAAGGACAAGTCCAATGGCTTCGATATATAGATATAAATAATAAAATTTCACGCAATAAACTTATTATATTTAATATTGGACTCATAGATAGATACACATTTGTTTAGATAAGTTTGTATTTAATTATCGCTCTTTTAAATTAATGTGTATTAAAATATCTTGACACTAATATTTTCTCTTATTTATCTAATATTTTTATTTTTGAAACCTTAATTAAATTATATGAGCATCATTTATAGTTGTATTTTAATTCCTTCATTAATTTTAAGATCTGTATACTTATCAACTCCAATTTGCTTAAACTTTCCCAAGTGTTTCCATATTATTTTGCATGCGTTTCAATTTAAAGGCAAGATAATTATTTTTAGTTGGTACTTATAAGTTTATGTGAAATTAAATCAATGCAAATTTTTTGTTAATTTATATGTTCAAGCATAAAATTATTATCTACTTATTTTTATTAATCAATTGATTGTTATTTTTCCCTCGAAAAACATTGGTAAGAGCACACAGTAATAATCAGTTTATTTAGAATTAGCTGTGCGTATTAAATATTTTAGTTTTTTGGACCTTGACGTATAGTTGTAGGAAAATTGTACTTATTTCATATAATTACATTCTAACAAAGTAAACATCGTATTATGCGTAAGATCTGATAATTTTTGCTTATAAAAAGTTTTTGCGTATATAAACTTTATTCTGCTAATAAGACATTGTTTAAAATTTGAATTTAAAATTGCTAAGAAGCTAGTTAAAATCTGCTGAGCTACTTTGAATAATTTTGTCATCTAAGAAAGGCGTTACACTGTTTTCTTTATGTTATAACATTGTTTTTCTTAGAATAAAAATAGAACATTTCCTTATTGTTTTGCACACATAATTATGCTCCTTTATTAAGTGGTTGTAATGATTTGTAATTAGAATATACATGATCTAAAATTATACGTGTATAACGTAAATTAAAATGTCGAATCTTTTTCTCAAAACTAAATGGAAGTTTGTTAATGTGTCATTCTTTAGAAAGAATGAATGTACTGACGATTTTAATTATACTATCTGAAGCAAGTACAACATCTTCTGTTCATTCTTTACAATGGATATTGACCCGAAATATATTTTAATAATGAACGATTTACGTACGAAACAATAAACGTGTTTCGTTTAAAGTGAAACATGTTTACAAATTATGGAATCGTAACTTCATTCTGTTGTTAATCAATCAATCAATCGGTCAAGGAAGGAACAGGAAAATAGTTTCGCTTATTTTATAAAATTCAAAACGTAATGTGAAAATATTTTGTTTTTATATCGAATACCTTCTTACACATTTATGAGTAAACAAATGTATCCTAAAATTACATTCAGAAATAAATTTTCATATAACTACATGTGCTAACATAATACCAACTTTGAAGTTAGAGGTAGATTCAAAGAATTTAGCACATAGAAACGAACAGTTTTTAGAATTTCAAATTCGAAATGGCTTGAAATCATTAAACTCTTAAGAGGAATAATTACGTTTAGTTAGAATAGTTTGATGTTTAAGAAAGGTGTTATCCTGTTTCGTTTATGTTGTCCTATTTCTTTTGTTAAGGTTGTTACAACTGCGGCCACATTAATATTGTTTATGTGCAAATTGTAATGTTTGAAAGGATGGAATATATATTGATAACATAAGTTTGTTGATGAACGTAACGTGGTGCAGTTGAATGATTTGCCTGTTGGCCCTCAATTCAAAAATTCGTGATATGGATCCTCAACTATGCTGAGGATATTTCTATTGATTGAATGTTCCTCAGCACAGTTGAGGAACATTCAATCAATAGAAATATTATTAGTCCAATTCGAGTAATATCTCGTGTACAAAAAGATGGTAATGTGACAAATAAATCAAATGCTCTAAGCTAATGAAGAGTTAAATATTTTATAATTTACAAAGTGAGAGTTAATGTATGAAACGTACAAAGAGTTAATGTATGAAATGTGCAAGAGTTAATGTAATGTACAAAGAGTTAATGTATGAAAAGTAAATGAAATTTTATTAGTATGTTGTTTTATCAGTATATTAATTTATTGAAAGTGATTTTATTACTACTTTCAAGTGTAGTTTAAATGATAATTCATAGGTATTCTATTTCGGTATAGTTTGGCTAAATTCTTACTAATTTCAATTGAGAAACTTTGTACGTATTGTGCATCGACAACTATTCTTGATTTAATTGTTTTACAATTGTTAATTTAATGATAAACATGCTATAAATATTTACTAAAAGTACTTTAACTGAAAGAATTCATTTTTAATGTGTATATGAGAAGAATTTTTAATATTAAACTGTTGCAGTGTTATTATAGTAATGCTGTGGAAATAAACTGTCCAAAAATACAAAGCTGTAGAAATAAACTGTCCAAAAAATAAATAAATAAAATAAATCTAAATTGAAAATAAGTCGGTAATAAAATAATAATTGTAATTTAAAAAATAGAAAATTGAAGTTTGAAGAATAAATGAAATGAAGTTTACAGTATTTATAAAATTTTTATGATTCAAGAAGCAATTTTAAAATTATAGAAAATAAGTATTTAATTAGAAGAAACATTCAAAGGAGATTACCAAAACTTTTTCATTTGAGAAATGTGAACTATTAACAGTTTTATACTTGACAGCATTGTGCTTTTTACATATTTTTTTATAGTTTAAATAGTTTTTTACGTTAATATACATATTGGTTTGAGATTTTATTTTCGTAAAAACTTTAAATCATGTACGTTTGTTGCTGCATTTCCAATTTTTTATACTTTATTAGAAATGTGCAGCAATTTAGAAATTTTCTCGAATATTAAATTTGATAAAAAAATTATTACATATCTGAGTTACTTATTTATGATATCATTTTCTTGAATATAGTCTGAATATTTAGTAAAATCACATTAATAAATTAAAATTTTTTATAAATTTTCGAATTGTATTTTCTTTCCTAAAATAAGCATATGCGTAAATTTTCTTAACCAAGGTACTCATAATAAAGATAACAGAGAATACAATTGATATTTTTATTCATTTTGGGGTCTGGTGTATATCAGTATATATCATTTTAAATATTCTTTATTTCTTGCACTGGTTCAATAAAATGTTTTGTCAAACTTTAATGTTCTTACTTAATATCTGTGTATCAAGTTTTACATGAGATAAATTAATTTTGGTAACTGTAAAACAATGAAATGTCAGAATAGGCAACTCAACACATTATCCAGCTGGGCGACTGGAGGTGGGGGTGCCCTCGAGTAACTGAATCGTTTCGTGTATCCTGAGAAAACCGGAAACAATACTTTTCTAATAACCTGAGACCTTAATTGTTTTACGTTCTCTTTCGGCCTAGGAATAACCTGTAACGGGCGTTGGTGATAACCTTAGTTTGAGATATCGAATCTGACTTCTGCTTTGGTCACGTGGGTGGGTCGATGAACGTCTATAACTTCCTATTTAAACATTCGAGCTTCCTTCCTTTTTTTTATATATATATTGTGAGATAGTTGTTTCAGCTGTAGCTTTATATATATATATTTTAATTAATCATCAGTATCTGTTGAAATATAATCATTAATTATTTTCGTTATTTTTCGAGTATTTTATGGGATTTTCTTTGTTTCCTTTCTTAATAAATTATGGGAGATTTAATGGGATTTAATTTAATGGGATTTTCTTTGTTTCCTTTCTTAAAATATATTAAAAATAAGAATCAATTGTAAATTAACTTCGTGTTTTTCTATTTTTTAAATTGGGGAATTTTTTTCTCTTAAGGCGTATGCATCAATTTGTTTTCTGTAATTTGATTTTTGTGACTTTTAAATTGTAATTTTTATTCAAACGATGAATCTCAGTTTTATCTAAAATTAAATACATTTGGAACTATCACTTGAATTTCATAAGCATTACTACCATTTTATACTAAAAATCTTGATTTTACAGTTTGTCTTTATTAATATTTATGTTAATATACTCTGAATAATTTTATTTTTATCATGTACACGTTTAATACAAGGTTGTAAAAATATTACAGAAAGCTTTAACAAATTTTACTAGGAACTGTGTTTTAATAATTCGATGGTAAGTAACTTTTAAAATTGTACAAAATGTCTTTTTAAATATTTTGAATTCTTAACTAAATTTTTACCAACCTGCATCACATAACGTTCTATGAAGAAACGGCCTCACTTAACTTGTTATGGCTTTACATTTATGTTTTTCGTTCACTGTAGAAAATCCTCTGATCATCATCTTATGATTAATGTTGATATGTCGTGTTACAGGACGTACGAAGGTATGACGTCGGCAGCGAGTAAGGATGTCAAAATGGCGATCAATGGTCCGATATTTTTCCTCGTCCAGGAGCAGGCCAAGTCCGTTCTTGCTATTCAGGTCAGTTCAACTATTTTCAAAATTTCCGGTACTCTTATGTTGTTTACGTTTGATAATATTTACCTCGCATTCTGTGGGATAAAAATGCTAAATTATTTTCAAAATGATCCATTAAATTGTTAAAGGTATCGTAAAGTTGTCTTGCATATAGAAAATAAATATAATAATCTATATCAATGTGAGTGAAGTGCGTTTTAGGAAAATATTAACAAATAAAAAATATTCCAACGCGTATGAGAAAAAATCCATTTTTTAAATTTTTTATCTTGTAAGTTATCATTATTCGGTCGAGAACACAAAAATAAATTTTACATGTTGAACAACGATTACAGAAATTAGTTACCTAAGGATTTATTTTTATTAATAAAAGTTGCATAAAGATAAAATTTTGGAATATAAATTATATGGATGTTACATGAAAAATTTTCTTTTTTATTTATGGCGTTGAATTCAAGCATCGAAAATATTGGCTGAAAACAAGTGCTAAGGTTATATTGCCTTTTATGCCATTGATATAAAAATTCAACTCTTTTCTATAAATTAATCTAAAAAAATATTTCTTCAAAGTATTCCAAAAGCGTTTTTATCTGTGAAAGGCTGATATAACATGACATTAGAAATATGCATGTAATTTTGTATGAACTCTACACGATAGTGGAGAAATGAAAGAAATAAGTTCCACATCAATGAAAAGGAAGATAGATTTATGATTACTGAAGTCATATTTTATGAATGAAGACTTCATTTCAAAACTTAAATAGGAAAATTAGTTTTAAAATTTCTAATTTAATTTTTACTTTAAAATTTAATATGTTTAGTATTCATGATTAGTAAATGAAAGTACCTAGAAAATTCAACTGTCAACTTTAGATCATCATTATGGCAGTATTGTAATATTTTATGGATTATATTACAAGTATCTTTAGAGTCTTTTAATTCGTTGAATATTTTAAGTAAAATCTTTAAAAAATAATTTTTTTATAAAAATAAAGAAGTTTAAAAACGCTGATAATACTAGTTATTAATTCATTGAAACATTTAGACTGCTTTAAAAGAAGCTTAAAAAAATTTATGCAATTTATCCTCATATATATATATATATATAAACTATTATTAATCAAACACTTTTTCATGTCAGATTTTGAATAGGAAGATTTTTCTTTAGCATTTCCTATCTTATTGATATTTTTTATGATTTAATACTGCTTGAAGCCTACCAAATTTAAAGAGCAGTGGTTTCCAATAAAAACAGTAAATGAACTTGCGGTAAAAAATTAATAGTAAAGCTATTAACTAATTTTAAATTTTTTACTGTTATATTTATTCAAAAAATCTTGACGCAAAAAGTGTGGTTTTGCATTAGTGATCAGCTAAAAACAAATGTAGTTACGAAGTTTTTAAGTATTGAAGTCGATGCCTTTCTCATCCGCTTTCATATGTGTTTCAAATCATTGACGTATTGGGTTAAGCCAAAACAGCTTCGCTGCACAATTTGCTCTTTCAAAAATAAAAAAATACACAAGTTTTGTAATTTTTTAAAGAAAATTGCTAGTGATAATGTGTGAAAAAAAAACAAAGAATCTCATTCCATACGTATTTTTTAAATGCCTAATGGTTCGGCATAATGACAATGCAGAAAGATTGGTAATAACCACAAAATTTCCCTCTTGAAACTAACAAAGTAACCAGACACGTGTGCATTGCAGTGTAAGTGTGTTACACTGCAATGAGTGTACAGTGAGTTCAAATCAGCGATGATTACGGTTTAAATTAATTGCAGAAACTATTTTGATTATAGAATCAAAGTTTTGAATTAAAATAAAGCTTATTGTGTTTCAAATTATATATATATATATATATATCGGACGGACGAACAAACAGAAAAAGGATTTTATTTATATTTATCTGGAAATCAAAACTGGTTAAATTTGAGATAAGCTATTTTGAGATTTAAAAGGTATTCTTAAATAACTTTTCTCAGAATTTTATTTCGGCAAGCATCCTTAATTTACTCTATATTTCCAAAGTCTAAAAGCAGATAAAAAAAAAATTGATCGACCTAGATCGTTTTATTTGAAAAAAAAATGCCTATCAATAGAGCCAACAATTATCTATTGATACAACACAAAGCATCTGCGCATCCGGTTAAAAAAGTATTTTTGATCACAATAAATCAGGCTATAAAAATATCACCAAATACTCCGTTTGAATAAGTTCTCATTTATATTCACACACACATTTAATATTTTTCAGTATCGTAAAGCAATCGCGGCGAGGTGTTTGACTCGCCCACCGTTTCCGTCGCCAAAATAAAAAGTCAAATGAACTCTATTGTGAGGACAGTGAAAATTCAAAGTGACAGGTTGGTTGATGATGTCTCATTGTTTATCTAGATAAGTTTGTTTTCTTTTCTCAGAAGTCAAGAGATCATCTGCCTAGATGAATGGAATTAGAGTCAATATTCCCAACAACGCATCACTGAAAAATGTCCTTGGCACTTGATTATGTAGATTGAATTGTGATTTCAATTTCAAGAACTCCCGGTGTTAGTTGACTGTAATCTTTTTATGTCTGTGATATTTATCTTGGAAATTTTACTTAGGTTAGTGCACGTGGAATAATTTAGAGAAATGATATAGTATTACCTTATTTTAGAGAAAAGCATATCAATATACTGTCCAACTTAAGCATATTTTTCTTGTGAACATACAACTTCCAAAACTTAAACAACTGTTCATTCATGTATTATAATTAACCGTAAAAGAATTTGAATCTGTTAAATCTTATACATTAATTTAGGTGTTTTGTCACTAAGATTATAAATTTATATTAAATATTTCTATAAAAACCCTTAAAAGCTCTTTTTTTAATTTTGTTTTTAAAATTTTGTTTAATTCTTAACCGATTGTGATATTGCTGATTGAATCCAGATAAAGATGATTGTTTTCCATTATGAGAGAATAGAAAATCTAAGGAAAGAGACAGTAATAAGTTGATAGTTGACTTTGAAAAATACTTAAGCATGAATTTTGATAGGTGCTTCAAATTTAAGTTAGTTTTGAAGTCGAAACGGTATGAAAGTTTAACCTCCCCAGAATCAGATAAATTATTTTGTTATATGCAGAATTATTATTGGTATTTTTTTATTCACTGGTTGATTTTCTTATTTTTTTAAGTTACTAGGGAATCTTAACTGTTACTTTTAACCGGATCAATTTAATTAAAGAATATAGAATACAATTTCTTTTCAAAGCAGTTTTTTAAGTTATCTATTAATTATTGACAAGGTAAAAAATGTTAAAAAAATATTAGTGAATAAATTTTGGTTCGGTAATTTATTTTTCACATTCTGTCTAAATATTAGGCTCATGAATAATATGGAATTTAAATAGTTTTAATACGTTCTATTGTCGGAGTCAGGGAACATGGTTTCCTGTCATAAGTCAGGTCTTTGCAACAACATTAAGTGAATATTCATGAATTGTTTCGGATTCCATTTTAAACTGTAAATATTTAAGTCTGGTCCAATTAAACTCTGCCCTAACAATGACCATTGAGCTACAAACAAGCAACATGTCTTTGTCCAGGTATATGAAGCTGACGTATGTAAAGTAATAATTCTATGTTTTAACTATTCTATGACTTGTAGAAGTCAAAAAAGAATTTGTTCAAAATTAAGCACATATCTCAAAATACAGGGTAATTTGTGTATATTTAGAAACTTCACACCGATATTAAAAGACGGAGGAAGACGTACGTCTTTTAATATCGGTGTGAAGTTTCTTTAATGATTTAAGTGGATGTTTTCAGACTAGCACTCTATTTATTTTAAACAAATATTACAAAATTTGTTCATACTTGTTAAATAAGATTTGCATAAAAATGATTATTAGCTATATTTACATAATATTTAGGTATAAAAATATAGTTATTTGTGTCACTTTAATGTATATAATTAAAAATTAAATGTTACTTAAATCTTTAAATATGCTTCAGTATTCTTCAGTACTTATTAATCTTGTTTCCGGAGATTTAGTCATACGCTATAATGAAACAACTTACTTATAAAATTGTGTTACCATTAAGTAAGCTATAATAAAGGAAAAATTCCCCTATCTAATTTGATAATGTTTCTATATTAAGAATAATTATAATTAAATTTGATTCACAATTAAAATAAATTTGAAACTATTAGATAATTAGATTTCTAATCTCATTGCTAGCTAACCACATATTTTAAGTGACCTATTAACTTTCCTATAAAGAATGCATTCTAGTAATCTTTAGTGAAATCTTGCCCAAGTATAAACTAAACCTCTCTGAAGAATGCATTATTGTAAACTAGTTTAATGTCATTCATCTTAGTTTCTGTGGGTAAATAATAGTAAGGCATTTTTTTTTTATAAAATGAATCTAAATTTATTTTCTCGTAATCATAGGTTTCTACATGATATTTACAACACACTATTATAGTAGAAAAAAAAGAACTATAGAGAATAGATGTTTTCTGCATTTAGAAAATGAAAATTATCAATTCTAAAATGGAAAACGTTAAGGATAAAACTATCAATTTAAACTAAAAATAGTGATGTTCCCTGTTATCATTTATTCTATAATAATCCGCAATTGAGTTTCAATACATTTCTTTCCGGAACTATCCGAAATGGCAGTACTTCATTCTAAATCTAGATTTGCCGCAATTAATGAAAAGTTAATGGTAATTTCTAAAAGTACAAAAGTAAGCACACTTAATATAATGCGTGATATTCAATTTGATAAATATAAATCGCTAAGTATCATTTAAGTAGGGCACATTTTATTTTGTGATAGAATTATTTCTTAGAGTAGATTTTAAAAATGAAAGGAACATGTTAAACACCTGCAAAGTTCAAAGAAATTCACGTTCAACTTTTATTATTGCTTTATCCTTATTTTTTATATGCAGCATTTGAAAGCTAGATATTTTCCCCGTGTTATATAAGTTTGAAATATGTACAAATATGTTAAAATATTTATTTTACTAGACAATAGTTCTTTTTTAATTGATTTTGCTGATTATTTTAAAATTATCTAGGTTATTTCAATTCTGATAAGATTTGTAAAATACCATGTATAATAGCAAACTTTTTTTTAACAAATTTCATTAAATATTTATTATTTTTAAATACTTGGATTTGTTGTTTCTGTAATAAATCTTAATTTTTATTCATTTCTAAGAAATAATAATAAATATTGTCGAGAAAATATTTTTATAAAATCTAATACGGCATATTTTTATTATATTATCTGAATGTATGCTTAAATTTATATTTAATATAAAACAAATTCGTATTGCTATGGAGTTAAGTATTGACAATTTTGTTAATAGTTAAAAACTACTTTTTTTAACAATTAGAATTACGATTTTCTCACGATTTGTTCTTATTTCTGTGTTAAATTTTTTATTCCTTTAAAAATTCATAATAGGTTGAATTACGGCTTAATTCCGTATCTTAACTGCAAAATTATATAAATCATGAATTTTTTAAATTTAAAATTAAAAAGTGAAAGTTCACTGTTACTTCTAGTTGTATGTCTGTAATTGTTAATTTTGGTTTTTAGTCATTGTGTTAAACAAAAGTAATTGCTTAAAGAGTAAACATATTTTATTAAAGATTCATTTACCGAAGGGGTAATCCCGTAGAATTGGGTATCTGTGTGAATCGAATTCGTAAAACAGCTAATGAATTTTTAAAGTTCCAAAATTTTTTTAACAGGGTATGACCGTATTATAAAGATTAATTAAAAAAATGATAAATTCAAGCACAATATATTAAAAAAAAAACATTTGTTTTATCACAGTAATCGAAATTATTTGTTATAGTTTGTTTTTATTTGTTTGTCGCTCTTGTGTCACATTTTGCACACGTGGGTTAATACGAATAAATCATTCATTTGACTTCCATTTCGCAAAGTGTCTGGAAAGGTAAATGGAATGATATTAATAAACATTATTGCGTGATTAATTTTCAATGCTTAAATGAAAAATAAAAATCTAGAAACAATGTACACTTCTAATATTTGATCAAACCGGATTGCGAATTAAATCGCATGCTAATCATAATTATTTGTATTATATTTCAATCTTATTTGAGGAGTTCAGATATTGTTTATGAAATTTCTTTCAAATTTCCTTTACTGTTATGCATCATTTATGCTTAATTCTAATTTCTATGCAAATATTTTAGATTGATTAAGATAAAAAAAATTTTTTTTGTAATTACTTGAGCTTTAATTCTTCGAAAATATGGAAATTAATAAATCCTAAAAAATTAATACATTTTAAAGAGCATCTTGATTTGTGGCATTTTTTCTGTATAAATTTAGAACTTATTTTGCAAATTGTTAATGAAACGTTTGCGCGTCAAATCAAATGCTTATCGATTTATTTTTAAAGTTTTTTGAATAAGATAAATTTTTCCTGACTGTGTTAAAATTTTAAATATAAATTATAAAAATTTATAAATTAAAAAAATTTTCAATTCGTAGTTACATTTTACTTGGGTTGAAGTAAAGCTGAAAATATTTCTCCCAAAACTGTACCATCCAGTAATGTAAACTACATATTTAGCCAATTTTTCTTGACAGTGTAGTTGGTATCAATTTTTAAAATTATTAATAATAAATGAACAGAATAATCATTTAGGAAAATTTATCATGAATAATTGATCTTTTATGTATTTTTGATAAAATTATAAGTAGTAGCTCTAAATAATGGCTGTTTTAAAGTTAGATTAGCTATGACAAGAAAATTGGGACAAGGAAGTGTTATTTAGGTATGATCTTAAGGAATTGTTTTTTGGCAAAGGTGAGATTTTACTAGACTTTTCTATTATGTACTTATAGTTCAGAGGAAATATATTAAAATTCATCACAAATGCAACGAAATTTTTGTTAATTTATACATGCATAACTTTTATCAATAAAAAGATTTATTTCTCAATTTTATTTAATTCTGTAAATATTAACTATTTCATGATCAGAGAGGAATTTGTTTTTAAATTTTTCATGAACTTTTCAAGAGAAAATAATTGTTAAATTTTTAATCTTGATTGCAATTCAAATAAAAAATTGATTATAAATAATGTTTTATGAAAAGTATTGATACGTAAAAAAATCCATATTAAAATAAATCTACTTTTTGTGCAATAAATGTTGACATTTATAAAGTATATTTTAAATAATAATAATGAAATCCACTGGCATGATGTAAGAAAATATTAAACTTGATTGTAGATGGCAGCACTAGAAATATTAAAATAGTTTTTTACTTTTTTCATAGAGGGCAGCACGAAAGATATTCTGAAATTCCTATTAACGTTTTTTTTTTTTTTGAGAAATAAATTTTTAAATATTTTAAATGTAAATATTTATAAGCAACTTTTCATCTTTTCTTCATAATATTGCAAGAGAATTCGGGACATCTTGATTTTATATAGTTTATTGAATTGATGAATAAATATAGTTTATTGAATTGATGAATAATAATGAAATTATATTTTTTTTTACCTTAAAGTAAACATTTTTAATTATAGTATATTAACTATTTAACTGAGCTTATGTATAATGTAACTATCATGAATATATAATATTTTAAACTAATATTTGCTAGATGCTAATATAATTTTTATTATTTACCATTTTTTAAGTCGTTAATAAATGTGTTTTTATTGATTTGGTATTTGATATTCATTTTCTCATCGTTATTTCTTTTCTGTTATACTATAGAAAATTTTTTTGAAGCGACTTTATGTGAGATTTAAATAGTTCGCATGAATCAGAAAAATATTAGAATTTGTTAAATATTCTATATTTTTAAGCAAAAGAGATTATTTTTATTATTTAAAATGAATTTTAACTAATAATAATTATAAAATATTTAAATGAAAACGCGTCAAAGCTTTTAAAATGGCAAAAAAATTGCATTATGAATTTTTTAAATTTTGTTTTACTTACTATCAAAAAATTATTTGGTATTAATCAGTTTATTTATTTATATTGGAATATTTTTTATTTATTCTTTCAACGTTTCATATAATTTAAGAAATATACAAAATTTTGGGGAAATGTTCTTGCGAATTATTAGGGGTTAAGAGATTCATTTGATTAAATTAGGATGATTAGAAATCAAAATATGAGATTTTAAAATTGCATAAATATTTCCTTAAATTCCCATTGTTCTATTATGCTTTGATGTTTGAAATTTTCAAGTTGTTAATTGAATAAAAATGTATTAAAAAAATGCTTTATTGATTAAAAATGTTTTTGTTCCTGGTTTGCTAGGTGAATTTCATACAAGACATCATTTAGCTATTTCATAATGGATAAGAAATTTTTTTAGGAAATTTTTATGTCAATTAAAAAAATTTGCATTATGATAAAACTTTTTTTAAAAAAAAAATTAAATTTTACTATCATTTAAATAAGTTCTTTTTAGGTATTGCAACTTGAGAGAAACATTTTTTAAATCATTACAAAATTTGAAAAATTATTAGATTTTCTTCTATGATATATTTAATTCATGATAAAATATTTAAATATTATCTTTAATGTAACGTAAATTATAAAGTAATAGTGAATATAAATAGTAAACAGTAATGTAAATATGAAAATATTACGTAATATATAATGAAAAAAAAATCATAAAAAATTTTGTGCTGCCCTAACCAACTGTTAAATACTTGGAATTTTATAAATATTTATTAATTTCAATTATTGGATTTCTTTTCTTCAAATTATTAAAATTATTCTCCTTAAATAGACGATGTAGGTCCCGGTCTAATTTGCCCTGGTGTGCAAAAAATGACCGTTGAGTGACAAACAAACCAAACTTTAAATAAATGGATTTATAGTTAAAATTCAAATGTTAAGAATGAGAAAATGTTAATTGCAAAAAAAAAAAAAAAAAAAAAAAAAAGTGCGTTTCTTATATTTTAATTTTTATTTTTATAATTTTTTTTACATTTAGATTTCCGAAGTTGCTATTACTATGTAATCACTTTTATTTAAGTTACAAAATAAATAACATTTTGCTCATACTCATTTTTTATGCGTAAAGGTATTAATTATTTTCTTTTTCCAAGATAATTTTTTAAAATTAATATCTACTGAGAAATATTATTCTAATATGTTTAATATGCTTGTAATTTCATAATGGTGTAAAAATAATTAATAATACTTAACACACTGATAATTTTAGTATTTTAATGATTTTTATATTATACCAAGATTTAAAATTATAAGTTCTACAGTTTTTATTTTTTCTGACAATGTGATTTACTAGTTTTGATATCACTCAAACTTTAAAAATATGACACTGTTAGAAATCAAAATTAATTAAAGTCAAAATTTTATTTGTATTTCATTTATTTTCAATTCTGTATTTATTCTATAATATTTTATCGAAAATGGTTATTTCTTCAATATTGCACATTCTCCAATATTGCATATTTAATAAAGAACACAATTTAAAGGAACTATGGAAACGCATTTGCATATTCTAAATGAATAAATTTGCCATTATTTTTAATATTAGGCTTTAGAATTACTTAATTGTATTTTTGAATAATATTTGAGTACTACTGATTTGGAATAAATTGTAAATTGCAAGACTAGATTTTCATTCTTCACATTTCCAAAGATATATTTTGAGATAATAGATCAAATTTGATTGTTCAATATAGTATGTAGGCACAAACTACCTATTTATAAAAAAACAACTATATTTATAGTATTTTATCATCAAACTGGCAGCTGTTAATTTTTCAGCCATTAATTCAATAATTCGTGGGTTCGATTCCTTCCTCAAGCATGGATGTTTACTGAATCCAATTAAATAATTTTAGGTTCTGGTTGAATTAGTTTTAGTGTACGAAAGGCGACTTTAAGGCGACAACCAAACTGAACTCAAGATTTATCTTAACCCTTTGCTGAACAAAAGAAGATAAATGTGTATTTCTGTTTTGTTTACTTCTGTCAGATGAATGCTCGAAGATTTCTGAGCAAGTTTTTTGTTATGAGGGTTATTATTTTCTTTGAAAAATAAACCTAGAAAGGTAACAATCTGTGAATGATAAAATAACCTACTATATAAAAACATGATAAACGCTTTATTTTTGTTTCACCCCCCCCCCACAAGTCTAAATTAGCCCACAGTGGGGAAAAAATGATCATTGAGTTTTAAATAAACCGAAAGGAATCGTCTACATATTTTTTGAGACAGTGTTTGAAAAAAAAATTGACCCCGAATGTTGAAAGACAAGGCAAACATTTGAGAAGTCAAGGCAAAATAAGATTTATAAATTGGGGAAAAATTTTTTTCATCTACTGTTAGGTGGTTAAAATACTTATAAGGGGTTACTTCTACTATCCCTTATGTAGTGCAAAAACTAAGGAAATTTCTGAGTTTAGTATTTGTTTATGATAATCATCGGATTTTGGATATATTTTCTTAAGAAAATTTATTGGCGTATTCAGTAACCAAAAATGTATTAATTTTAGCTGCTCTACAAAAGCAAAATTTCCACGACAAACGAGTTCCTGGATAAATCCGCTTGCTCATTTTAAATGCCACATATCGGCTCGTTATGCAAAATCACCTATACACCTACACTCTTTCTTCAACTTCACGGTTGACTTTATGAACGAGGACATTCATAATTGAGTGTTGCCATCGGAGAAAGTAAAACATTTTCTTCCCTCTTTTTTTCTTCTCTTTTCCGTCATTTACCTCTTTTCCATCTAATATATCCAATTATTTATTTATTTATTATTTTTTTTTATCGAAAATACGGAATCGGGGAAATTCAGTCAATTACATATCGTTCTTTGTCAAGCGTAACGCTTGGCACGGATTTTGTGTCCCGTCGAGGCAAACAAGTCCACCGTAGATTGCTCCGCATTTCGCGTTTTGTGAATAGCTATTGATTATTTTTTCGATTAATAACAGAGCCGTGAATTTTATAACACGTTGAATACTCGGGAATTACCTTGGAATACTCTTTATCATATCAATTGTTATGAGGTAAGATTTATTCGTATTCTTTCGTAGAACTTTTTGAAGATTTCTTACTTGTGTTTTGCTAATTAGATCTTTGTGAAAAATAAACGTCTTTATGCAAGGCTTTGGAGAATTGTCATTTGAAAAATATAAAATATTTTTTTTTTTATCAAATTCTTTTTAATCAGTTTTATTTACATTTTTTATATCTTCCGGAAATTATAGAATTTAAGTTTACTCAATTATATTTGAATCAAATTTCATTTTTATAAAAAAAATGTTTTATAAATTTATTGTATGGATAAATTTATTTCAAAGGTTTTTTAAACATTTCTTTGTAAGTATAAAAAGCTTCGATCCTGAAGTTTTAGTCGATAGGATGCCTTGGTAATCGTTTCATTAAAAATAATTATAAATTTAAGAAAAGGGAAATTTAGGGAAACATTTGAATAATTTAAATGAAAATTTTATTTTGCTTATATGAAATTTTGTTTATTTGCAAATAGAACACATTTCAATGTTATTTTGTGTAGTTTTGAGCGGCATTTGGTGTGAAAAAATTATCTAGAATTTGGGAAGTCTAATATATATTAATTAAAAGATTTAGCTAAAACCAATTTATAGAAAATGAAGTCTGCCCCTTTCAACCGCAATAAATGCATATATATATATATATATATATATATATATATATATATATATATATATATATATATATATATATATATATATATATATATATATGTACGCGTAAATATATATATAATCATACATGTATAATGCATGTAATATCTTTTATTCATTAAACACTAATATTTGATTGAAATGTTTCTTTGCTTCTTAGTATTCTATATATTATTTCCTAGTAATTTTCACATTTTATTATTATTTATAAATTAATATTTGTGACTTACATGAGTGTATACCGTTTTTGTGTTCAATAACCTTAATTTTTACTTCATTCTTCAACTAAAAAAAAGTTTAAAATTAAGTATTTTTATTTCATGTTTATTTGTAGCTTAAACCATTGTACTGAGTTAAATAACACACAATGTGTTAGATTTTCATTTAAAAAATTAGGAGCATTTGAATAAACATTAAATGTTTGCAGTGAATTAAAAAATTTTGATATCTAATTTGAAATTTTACTTTTCAGTGGTAAAAAGTATTTATCTTTTCCTTATATATTATAATAAATCTGTCTTTTTTCATTCGTCATCAGCAATCAGGATTTTTTTACTTCTATTCTTGAATTTTCAAAAAATAGAACAGTCTTAATGTACTAAAGCTGATGAGTCTGTAAATAACAAATGAACATTTTAGATAAACAATATTTACAACATTGATTTCGTGAAAGGTAGCACTTTATATATGCATATGCAATTTCTTTTGTAAAGGAGATTATCTTGTAATATTTTTTATCATAGCATAGACATGCAGAAAGTAATGTTTCTATCATGTTTTGTGAGATATTCATGGATCCTAGAATTTTTCTTGTACTAATACATAGTACTGTTATCATAGTATCATGGATGAATAGTTTTCATCAATGATACTGTGATAACAGAGTTGTTTTTCTTAACTTTTGCTTAGAGTTTGACATTGTAGCCAACTGCAATCGGTCGTTTTGAGCTTTGCTAATTTGTAATATTCTATAATCAACAAGTTTTATTAAAAAAAATCACTAGAATAATCCACTGGAGTTTTGTATGATTTAGAAGTAATCATTCCATTTTTGAAACACAGATCCCGAGAAATTCACTCAGAACAACTACATATGGCAGCAGTAAGATAACTTGCATTATTGCTTATTAAGTTACACAAACATTGGATGACATACACATAGGTGCAACTGTCCATGCAGATTTAGCAAAATGGCATAGTTCGTCATCCATAATGAGTGGTGTGTATGGTGATGATCCAACTTCTCAGCAACCATTGAACCCACGTTTTCTGTTGATGACAAGTCTGAAAAATATGTTTGCCATTGCAACAGCCGAAAAATTTCAGTATCGAGGGAAGTCCTTAAACTTCCGGCTAAGTACAGTTGTGCATCATCTATCAGAAATGTAGCGTTTTTCGGGTATCGAATGAAGGGTAGAGCTATAAAAAATAGAAATGTAATGTCCACTATTCAAAGTGTCGTCACTGTGATCAAGATGTGTGTTCATTGAAAATTCTCGCATATTATCTTTATGAATGATGGGCCAGTATGTAGATGTTGACTGCTTGCTGGATAATTACTTTCACGATGTTGCTGAACACAGATGTGATTCTCATGACGAAGTGTAAAAGTACGCTCTTGAAGACACCATTCAAAGCACTACTATCTGTGATGAAAATATTGAAATTTAGTTGAAGCAAGAATTATTGAGCTATCAGTGAACATGCTACAACAAATGTCTTCATGATATTCATTCAGACATTTTTTATCTTGTAAATGACCTTATTTCTTGAGTCTGCGTTTATGTTATGGTTGTAGGATTCTTTAAAGTCATGCTAGTAACATCTTCTCAGTTATTAGCAATCTAATTCTACTGAGGCGGTTTTTTACATTACTAGTAATTAAACAGCTAGAAAGATTTTAAAGAGTTTGAGAGGCCAGTGACATGAAACAAAATGCAGTTGGTGGATGACAAGTTACATAAAAATTGAACGATTGAAATTAGTCTTTTGAAGTGTAAATGATGACAAAATCAGTACATAGTTAGTTAAATAACTACAAACCTGGATATAAAAGCTGAACTGTTTACTGAACGAGTAAACTCTAGTCTTTTGATTCGAAACCCCGATTAGGCATGGATGTTTAAAGCATTCGGATTCCACTTTAAATTGTTGGTCCAAGACTAATCAGCCCTCATGTGTAAAAAATGACTTTTGACTGATAAGTAAACCAAACTAAGTCTCGTCATAGAATTAAGAAGGCTTTGCTTGTGTCCTTGGATTGATACACCAAAAGCCTTGATTCTATATCATGTGGCTTCCACATATTGCCAAAGGTGTTCTAATGTAACTGTGATTGTGTGTGTGTGTGTGAGGTATCTCGGCTATTTTGTGTGCAAGCGTGTATCACATGTTTTCAAATTGCAATTGATAAGAAAAACAAGTAGGCCAAGGAAGCAATTCAGTTTGATTGTTAATTGATTCTTAAACATTGTGTGCCACTTGTGGAATATAGCTGATTTTAAGCTCTGAAAGTATGAGAGGATTAAGAGTCCTAATAACTTACACTAAACAGACAGTGCTATGTCTATCGACAGGTGTATTAGGGGTCTGTGGAAAGAATTCAATGCCATTTCAAATCATACTATCGAGTGGTGGGCTAGTGCGGTGCATAAAGCAACAATTCAGCAGTTTCTCACTCAGTATCTCCAGATAAGACTTGAACCTCAGAATTAAATCTGACCTTTGTGGTACTGCAAGCAGAAACGAGATTCATCAGTAAAGACAACCTTGTTTCATTCCGTTCCATGTATGTCGTTCATCGCACCACAGGCGGCACAAACACATGTGTTAAGCATAAACGAAAAAAATGGATGCCTTGCAGACGTTCTACTCAGCTGCAAACGACATTGAATAGTACATGTAAACACTGGGTGATGTGTAAAAAGAGTGAATCTATTGAGCTTTGTATTTAGAGGTTTGGTTGAGTGATCCATAAATACCATGAACTGAAGTAGTAGTCAAATAATTAGGCTTTGACCTTCAGTTCAACACATTGTATATTCGATTTCCACCATAGGCTTGTGTAAACATCGAATCTGTAGCAAATTTGCTTAAATTTACGTCTCTGATCGAGACCTACAGTTTAAAGTAGATTCAAACGATTGCATAAAATGATCATTGAGTGACAAATCACCACTGTTAAGCGCATGCCATTACTTGAATTAGTGCAACGAGGTGCTTGCTATTGGTCTCGTTAGTCCACTTCTCTCTTATGCATCCAGCTATTGTATATATGAATCACAGGGGCTTGATTTTCACCAACACGATCACCGATTTTTCTGGAATAATCTGCAATAGGCTGCGATTCTTCCTCTCACGAATTCAGAAACTTGCTCAAAAAGATGCTGGAAAATTTTACTCTTGGTGCAGTATGACCGATTTTGGATCTTGCGCCATGAAACACAACCAACCAAAAGAGGCTGGATGTCTATAAGGCATATTTAAATAACTTAATTATGTGCAAAATAGGCCCTATTTCAAATAAGCAATCTTTAACTTTCTACCTTAATAACGTTTGCACATGGAATTCCAGTCTCCCGTGATATGAGTAAATGCAATGATTTGCATGTCTCATCGAATCATATCAAATGATGTTAAATTTTCTATGAACTGCACGATTTCTTCAAGGTGTTGCATTTTCGGTGATCGGTATATATGAGCATCTTGAACTCATTGCTCCCCTATTTTATTGATTGTCATGTGATCTCAACCGACACGATCAGCTAATCTAAGAGTATATTTCGAAATTTATCAAAGTTAAAAACGTATAAGCATTTATTCTTTTTACCCAATATGTGATTAATTTTTCACCAGATTACAAAGTTTAAATGCAGTTTCCATAAACTTTCAGTACAGCTTCTACAGTGGACACATTGCAGGTGTCACTACTGCCATCAGAGTATTTTTTTATGAAGGTGTTAGAAAGCTAATAATATCTCTCTCTCTCTCTCTCTCTCTCTCTCTCTCTCTATATATATATATATATATATATATATATATATATATATATATATATATAATATAATATAATATATAAAATGTCTCATAGTAGCTTTCTATTTCATATGCGTAGTTTGTCGTTTTATAGGAATCTTATTGTGAAGAAATTATTTTTAATAATTTGTATGTAATAATTCTATCGTATTTTTAGAAAATTTAAAAATTACTAATCTTATGGGGAATTTAATAATTTAACTGTTATTGATTTTTATCTGCATAATAATTTATATCTAATTTTGAACTACATAACGTTTATTAATTTTTGATTATTAGCAAAAGTGAATTGATAATGTATTCATAAATAAAAATATTTTATTGAATAATTGTATATAATGTATATTTAAATAATATTTCTATTACGTGGAGAAAAGATACGAAAAATTAAGCTTGTTTTAAACTGTAATCTTTATTTTTTAAATTCATATTTAACCTTTAGTGTCAAACAATTAACACATTTTAAATTTTTTCTTCATTTAAAATCATATATATAATTATATAAGGTTAATATACACATAGTTTTTATGGATATAAATTATGGGTATATTAACCTTATATAATTATATGTGTGGTTACTAATTTTATATTTGTCTATCAATGTTTTTGATTAACTGAAGCAAATGAAATTAAATTAGGGAGACAATATTAAATAAGACATTTAATTGACTTAGAAGGCATTTGCTGTTTTCTAATTTATCTCGTGTTCCATCATAATTAAATTACTTTAAATGTAACATTTCTCTTTATAAAGATTTTAAATGCATTAAGGTAATTATATACTATTATAATTGATTCAAACATAACTTGAAATAAAGAAAAAGTTGTAATGTTTTTAACCATTCAAAATTTATTTTTCACTTATAATATTTGGCATTAAACACATGGAAAGTTCTAAAATGATTTTTTATAAATATTAACTGTTGCCTTGTACTTATGTATATATAAAATGCAAATATTAAAAGCATTAAAATAATTTATATTAAAATGTTCTTTAATCAGATTATCCTGTCCCTCGGAAATTGAGACAAGAATCTATATTGTAGTTTTTGAAATGTTTTTCAATCATGTTTAAATGAATAAGACAGAAACTTGAGTTTGTAATAAAAATATAAATAATCCTTTAAAAAATTTCTGACGTGTGTGTGAAAATATTTCTTTAATGTTAATAGTGTCACCTTACTAAGAAGTAACCATTTTTTTTTTTTAAATGTATTGATTTAGTGCAAAATATATTCCGACTACTGTTCCCACAAAATAGGGATTTTTTACACCATTCACTGGATAATTATGTTTAAGCTTAATGGAATTGCTGAAATTTTAAAATATTTTAAATAGTCTTATATTACAGACTATAAAACGTTTTACGGACACAGTTTCTTTGCTGAGCTTTAATCCGATTGAATACTGTAAATGATGAAAACTTATCTGAAACAGTTGCCAAAATGACATATCATGATATATGTTTGCCAAGCCCACTTCTTTTTGTCTTATTTTTCTTAAGAAAAATTTATACGTGCTGTGGGAAGAATAAACCATAACACGTCTTAACCATCAGGTTCAATCTGAAAAGTACCCCCTTCACATGAGATTCGAAGGTAGTTCTAAGGTAGTCTCTAATTGGAATCATTTCTTGCTTCAGTGGCTTAGCAACTAGTTGATTTCCCAGATTATGTATGCGACTGATTTACGGAATCTGCTTAATTTCAAAGTTGCCGTCGAATTCTCAGCTTAAGATGGCCCCCGCGCATTGCAAGGAGACGCCTTTTGAAAAATTCCCTAATTGTATCTGCTGAGGAGGTTGGCTTCGTTTCATTTTTCCTCGTGCGCTTAAAATAAATCAAGAAACAGAAAGAAATCGCTTGTGTTGCGTCCGAGTCCCGATGGCATTTCTCTATTCATGCGCAACGGAGAATTCACGTAGCAGTTGCTAATAACGCTGTAAGCTTTTCGTAAGACACGTTGCTATTACTGGTTTGCTGAATGGTTTTATATTATGTTCTTGGGAATTCTTTCAAGTATTTTTTTTTCATTGTTTCGCTTGGAAGCACACATCAGTGGCGAAGGCATAGCCTTTTTTTTTAAAAAAAAATATATATATATATATATAACTCATATAGAATTATCATATCAAATATTTTGATTGCAACACTGTTTTATTTTATTCCCGTCCAAATTGGGGCGAGTTTATATTTTGTTTTGAATAATCTTGGGAATGAGGATTGTGTTATTTTCCTATCTGTTATATTGTGTATCTGTGAGGCTGTTATCTTATTATGTTTTGATACACATGATGAGAATAAGTGTGTACATCCTGATTTTCAATTTTTTTTATCACTGGCTTAATAGTTTTAGACAAAAAATTGTGTTTTAAAAGGATTTATTCTTTTAAAACATAGAATTTTGCTTAAAATACAGTGGTATATTGTTTTGAAGCATTATACAAAATAAAATATTTAATATAGTTATAACTTTATTAATTTGATAAACTTGTTTAATTGAGTGACAGACAATGAAATTTGTTTGAATGCTGTTTATGTTGAGATAAATGAAGCCTTTATTTTTTTCACTTTTAGAATTATTTTTCAATATTGTTCAATATATTATGCTTTGATTGTATTGCTTAATAAAGGGAGTCAGTTCTATTATAGTTACTATTATACTATTATATACTCACTAAAGGTGTTCTAATTAGAATTGATTGTCAATTGTAGTGTGTAATTGAGACAAAATAAAAGTTTTTCCAATCTTTACACGTTTAAGCTTATCTGAATTCTACAAGTTGTTAATACTGGAACTTTTGCTACCAAATATCTATATACATTTTGCAAAGTTGTTTGGATTAAACAAAATCTTTCTTGCAATTTTAAAAGCGGCCACATTCATAGGGTATACGATTTAAGAAACGATTTTCTATCTTAAGTTCTTACTCATTTTACTATTGGTAGTAACCAGAACTTGATGAGACGATCCGTAGTCTATGCTTCAGTGTAAATATTGAATATAATTTTTTTTTTAACGCAGATTTACATTTACTTCACAAGATGATAATAATGATATTTTTAATGATAAAATAATTATTTATATTTCTATATAGAGAGAACTTACATATATAAACATTTACACTACGAACATGATATTTATATTGTATTTTAAATATATATATTAATTATTATATTTAAATCTTTTAAATTTCAAAACTAATATATATTACTATATTCTAGAGTATAAAGATTAAAGCATAATTTACAATTTAAACGTAAATCTCTTAAAATTATTAATATCAAAATATTCTATCACCAGTTAAAAAATTAAATAAAAAAAAAGAATATTTTTTTAATGGTCAAGTTTTTTGAAAATTTAGTTTTAATCTATTTTCTAAGAGCAAAATATTAATTTATCCATGCAAGTGTTTCAATGTTATGATCTATAGAAATAACTATTATTGAAAAACTTTTCTATTCATTTATAATATTTTTCTAAAGGAATATATATATTTACTACATTTATTTCATTAAAAGTATTTCAGTGGAATTATTAATGGTAATTGTACATTTCTGTTATCAAAAATTTACATTAAAATTAAATATTTTATAAAATTTAAAAAAGTAAATTGTAAAATCTTTTCTTTTTTAATGTTAAGATAACATTAGAGAATTTATGAAATCACTGTGATGTACAAACTTAAAAAATGAACACTTCTGTTAAGAAATAATTAAAAAAAAAGGGCTAGGTATTGGTAAAAATAACTGAGTAAATGTTTAAAAATAAGAAAGTTTATATACCTGATATTTTAAAAGGAAATAAAAGTAATTAAATTTTTATTTCGCTTCACTGAAATTGTATTGAAAATAAAAATGGGGATCGCCTAATTTTTATAAATTACTTAACATAAAAAATATACTTAATTGAGTTTCGTATTTTAATTTACAGTAATTAAAAGTGGAACATATTAAAATGGCAAAAAATTATTTACATAAAAGAATTTAGATTATACTAAAAATAGAAGTTTTTATTTTCGAACGTTGAGAACTTTTTAATAAAAATTTCAAAAAATTTATTTGTAAGTAAATCCATTTTCTTATAAAAATAACTTCTAATTTTTAGAAAAAAATTTGAGTTTACAGAACTTTTGTATTAATTATAATTAATTCAATAAACATTTTAAAACAGATGCTCAGCTGAAAAGTTAATATTTTAATTTTAAAAGATTAATTTATTTTTGCATAGAAAAATTTATGTTTCCCAAGTATTTTATTTCATGTGTTTTCTCTATATTATGTTAAATACTATGTTAATTTTAAGCGATACTTATTCTTTAATTACTTTTATTAGTAAATTATAATATTTTAATTACTTTTTGCAGGCTCTTCAGACTCGAATGGCAGTACTTGAAAATCTCCAAGAACGTTTGATGTTAGCCATCGATGATGTTCATTTGCACTTAGCCTCTTCAAAAAAGCGAACCAATCAAAATTTATCTGCTAAGACTGCTGGTCAGTCCATCCTTTCCAAATCCTCTTCAGAAGTAGTTTCACCCGTTGAAAAGAAACTTCGATTCTTAGAAACAAGTCCAAGCCATTCCAGGTCAGAAAATTATGTTTCGAAACCAGAACTAATAAAAAGTGACAGCCTAAATAAAGATAGTGGAATTGGGGCCAGTGAGAGCAGTCTACCTCCTGGAGAACATACAATTTCTGCCGAAGAAGACGACGAATTGTTGCATTTGCTGGACTTAATAGACCAAAAGAGTTTAGAGTTACTGAAAGAAGTTGAAGGTTGTGGAACATTGAGGAAAGACAAATCTGTCTCTCAAATGGGTGATGATTCAAATTCGCGGTTGCTCGACAACCTTTTGTTCGAAAAGGTGGACGCTCAGAGGCAACTCTCAGAAGTTAAAGCAGAGAGAGATGATTTGAGAAATCGGTTGGCTAAGCTGGAACTTGCCACTGAAGCTGTCACTAAACAAAAACTTAAAGTTCAGAAACAACTCGATGCCACAGTACTTGAAAATCAGTCTCTTCAAGAAAAAATACAGAATAAGGATGTTAAAGTAAAAGCTGATTCTCTAGGCTATTTAGCAGATATTGAGCGCTCTAACATCAGGAGAAAATATTTGCAATACAGTGAAAAAAGTCGGAAAAAAGTGTCCAGTATTTTACAAGAAGGAAATGTTTTAGAACTTCAGAAGCAGCTGTTGACATATGTCATGGAGAATGATATTTTGAGAGCAAAACTTCAACAAGATGATGTATCATCTAAAGTAGCAACGTGGTTGAAAATTGAATCTCAACTGAGAAAAGAAATAAAAGAACTATCAGAGGAAAATAAAAGGTTCCACGAATTACTTCAGTCGAAGGATTTAGAAATTGCTTCTTTAAAAGATAAGATCAGGTGCTTAGAAGAAGGGTCTGAAAGTGATTCTTGCGTAAGAAACTTTGGTATGGGTAGTACTGAAGACTGGAGAGAACCTGGTGTGCAGAATGCTTACAATAAGCGTTCGAATCTTAATGGGACTTCACCATTTTCCCCTCTAGGTTACGGTGATTTTTCCAAAACTCAAAGTCTTCCGGCCATGTTATTACAAAGTGCCCAAGCCAAAATGAAGGATCAAGAAAATTCACGTGACAATAATTACTGTCATGTATACGATACCAGTAGTTTCACTGAAATTCCATTGGATAATAGTTTCCATTCTGGTCATCTTTCCAACCACTCTAGCCACAACAGTGACAAAGGAAAAGATCTGGTTGATCTGACCTCTCCAGAGAATCCAAATTATTCGTCCACTTCCACTTTAATACAATCGCCATATTTGTATCAGCCATCTTTGCAATCTGGATTGTCTGCGCCAAACCTCAGTGGTAGATGCAATCATGAAACGTTGCAAAATTGGGGTTTTGCTCCCCGTAAATCATCAGCTCCAGAATCCAGCGATAATTCAGGTGGTGCCAAATTGGTTAACGGTCATCTTTGTTGGAAAGGTAACAACAGAGTCTCGTCATCTCAAGATATATCTAGTATATGCACAGAATTTGATCCACTATCAGAGGATACGCCTTCTTGCGAGAATTTTGTGGATTCCTTAAACTTATCCATTCCATTGAAACCATCGCAAGCAGTTGTACCACAATTATCTTCCATTGGCGATAGCTTACACAGTACTAGCCTTGAACTAGGTTGTACATCTAGCCCTGTAATGTGCCAGGATTCGAAGCCTGGAATAAAAAGAATCATCAATGCAAGATCAGTTGATGGTATAAGGGACCTTTTAGTTGAAAATGTGTACTACAAGAGACCACATTCTTCTCAATATGGGATTGCAAATGTCCCACCTTCAATATTTAACAAATCCAGTAGGCGTTTACCTGTTAACATTTTGAACTGTATGCACGAAGTATCTGATTATTCATTGATGTGATATTATATTGTTTACTAATGACTTACATTCAGAATATGTGTTTACTATTCAAGTTTATGGACATAAATTTAGTTTAAAATAATTTGTATTAAAATATTTTATACTATTTTCAATGTGTTTATTATAGTGATTAAAACAAAGCGTTCATTCAAAACATTTTTATGTAATTACACTTCTATATATATACACACAAAAGTTTTGATCTCTAAAAACGGTGAAATTATATATTTGCGTATGAAATATAAATACAAACTATCAATACACTGTAAGATAAATAAACTAAGAGGAAAGAAATAACTGTCATTTATTCTAATATGTATACAAATAATTTTTCAAAATTTTTATTTCTATAAACACTGCACATTATTTAATCTAAACATAGAATTAATTATGATAAAAAAACAGTAGAAAAAATTATTTAAAAAAAAGTACTCGATCTATATAATGGAAGCGTAAAAGACTCCTGAATCCTTATTTAAGTGATAAAAGAGAAGTTGTGTATTATGGTAATAATTTTTCAACATTATTAAGATTACTGTAAAAATATAAAATATATTTATAAAATAATTTATAATGCATTGAAGAATAAATATTTTCAAATAAAAAAATTTAATAGTAGCTATGTAATTCAATGTTCATCAAAATTCCTACATTAAATTAAATTTTTGATTTATCACAATTTAGATTCAGTATCAAACTTTGGAGAACGTATCTATTTGTACAATTTTAATTGAAATTGCATTAATTTTTTCTAAAAACTATAAGAGACTTAAGTAAAAAATGCCATGTTCCAAATTCATATTGAATGTTCCTTGTGGGAAATATGTATAGATATCATCAAATCTACTTGAAAGATATAATTACTAAAATGAGTAATATATGTAAATGAACCTAAAAACTGTGGTATTGAAAAAATCATTAAAAAATTAAAAAGTTATACAAATTGTGAAGGTGCTATTTAAAATGTTTTGTTTTATGCAACCTTATGTCGGCATATTTCGTATATTTCATTATATTAAATGGTCATTCATTTTTCCATTTAAGGATGCTTCTTTGCAATAAAATCCTTATTTTTAATTTGTGTTAAAATTAGAGATATCGCGTGTATTTGACAAAATAATTAGTTAAATCTAAATCTGACAAATTAGCCTATTAACAAAAATAAACTTATAGAATATATTAAAAATGTTGGAATTTCCAAAATTACAGTAAACTGTGTATCGGAATAATTTTTAATATATACTTAAATAACTTTTGTTAATATTTTATTTACCACCAGTCCGGTTTATATCTGGTCTTTTCCTCTACAAAAATTTTCTGTTAGTTTTGCATCTTGCCTTCGGTTCAACAGTTCGTTGGTTCAAATTTCACCATGGTCTCGGATGTTCATAGTGGTTTGGAATCCACTTTAAACTGTAGGACCTAAACTAATTAGCCCTTGCGGCCAAAAATGGCATTTGAGCTATAAACCAAACCCAACTAAACTTCTTGCTTTGGAGGTCATGCTTTTTACACGTATTTTATATTCAATTAATACTTCAGATTTACTTTTTTCATCATTTAATTCAACTCAAATGTTTTCTTCGTTCAAATGAATTTCAATAGAGAAGCTGACAGTGAAATTAGTCTATGGAAGATATTAAATTTTAATAAATAATGAACACAAGATACAGTGAAGTAAAATTAGCATGCGTATATTGAAGCATCAATTTAACAGCTTAGGAATATATTTTAATTGTGTAGCATAAGAACTTGGAAATAAAAAAGCTTAAAATATCGATCACATTTATCCTTCGACAGTAGTTCAGATATGTTGGAAGCAGGAGAATATAACAATAGTTTCGTAAAAAAAAATCCATACTAATATGATTTTTAGATTTCCCGTTCCATCAATACACAGCGAATAAAAAAATTATAAAACTAGCTGCAATAAGATTAATAATAATAACAATTTTTTTTTATTTGGGAAAACTAAAATATCTCCCTGTACACCAAGGAATACCACACAGGGCCCGAAGGAACAACAAATGTACTACATAACAAATCCAAATAAATCATGATATGCAAAAAATAATAAAAGAAGGCAGAGAGAAAAAAAGAAATATAAAAATAAAAAAAGAGTTAGATAACAGCATGGATAAATTTTTAAAAAAATTCAAAATTCTCTTTACTCGGTCCACGAAAATCGGGGGCCACTTGTTATTTAAGATTTCACAAAGATCGTTCCTTTCTTTTGAAACAGAGGGCATCTGTTTTAGAAGAGAGGAACGAGCTTTGTAAAGACTTAAATTTCCAGTTCATTTTTACTTTACTTTACCTTCAAAGCATGTCCCATTTTTTTTGCTTCAAATTAAGGAACAGTTTACATACAAATACTGAGAAATTTTAGAGTTGATATTTAGTTCCTTTTTTCTTTTAATGTATATGATATTTGAAATTTACTTAAAAGCTAACTTTATACGCTTAATGAGCTATTTAAGACTGCATAACTGTAAGAATGCTGCCAAAGAGATTTATTTATTGTACCATTTGGTATATAGTATTTTTTTTTCTTTGAAATCTTTCTTCAATGTATTTTTTATTTAAGATTTCATTCTTTGGTTGTCACCATTTTAAATAATGCAATTATTTTCTCATTTTATTGAGAATGTTTTATTCAGTTATCGCATTCTTATCGGAGATGAAATTACGATTGCATTTTTTAAATTTTAATTTTTATTGTGAGGAAAATCTGAAATGTTTGAAAAAAACTTATTCAGACATATAAAATATGAGTTAAATAAATACACATTAGAGGCTAATTATTAATTATAGAGTATTTTAATAAACCTGAAAATGAGTCTAAAAATAGGTTTACAGTAAGTTTTATGTACAATATAGAAAAATGCATTCATCTTTTTTTTATAATATTTTAAATATTACATTTTATAAGAGAGAGAGATTATTTTTAATTATTAACTTATTGTTAGAATAATCTTCAATCACTAAAATTGAAAATAATTTCAATTCTATGAGAGACCTATTTCGAAAAAAATAATAATAAAAAGAATACATTAAAGAATCATAAATTGTTAAAATGTTTTATATACTAATAAACCTTATTTTAGTAATGATGTTTAAAAAGAAGAAATGTGCTGCAAAGAAATATAAATATAAAGCGTATCTGTGTATTGTAATTTTCATTTCTGTTATATAAGTTCTTAGTATTTTTTCAACTTTCTAGTTGTGTGTGCAAACTTTGCTAAAAGAAATTCAATTTATGTATGGCTTATTCTATATTATATGATGGATTACCAATAAGTCTGAAATACAAACGATAATTTGACATCTTCAGACAATTCTCTGAAAGTTATGAAAAACGTAACATTCAAGATTAACAAAAAATCCTAAGAATATTCATTGACACTGGGTGTTCATTTGACATTAACAAAAAATTCTGATAATTTTGATGATGAAAAAATATACTTATTATTGACAAAAGGTATACAATGAACAAAATTGTGATTAATAATCAATAATCACGGAACAAAAGTACATGATAGAGAGAGAGAGAGAGAGAGAGACAGACTGAGAGAGAGAGAGACAGACTGAGAGAGAGAGAGAGAGAGAGACAGAGAGAGAGAGAGAGAGACAGAGAGAGAGAGAGACAGACAGAGAGAGAGAGAGAGAGAGAGAGAGAGAGAGAGAGAAAGTGAAAAGTACACTTATTGAAATTCTAAGATTTTTAGATGATTTAAAAGAGAAATATGTTTTTATTACAAAAAGTGTATGAGTATTTGTATAAGGAATGCAAATTAAGTATTCGCTTGTAGCCTCTCCGAAGGTTATTAATTTCCTAAGAACATTATTAGTTTTCTGTGAGTAATATGACAATAAACAGGAAAAATAGTGATTTTGAAAGAAAAGCTGTCAAATTAATGCATCTATTAACACAACGTAAAACTTATTTTAGTCACAGACCGTGGCTGAGACCGTGATATCAACATTGAAATGATGATGTTGGTGATATCATGAAGAAAGGAAAGACTACAGAAATTGGGTTGTGAACTGCACATGTTGGATATCGCAATGAATTTTTCTAAGAGAATCGATATGACCTGAATCCTGTTATTCTGAACGACTGCAAAAGATATTCTTCCCAGTAGTTTTAAACTGGAAGAAAGAGTTTTGCTAATAGTTAATAGTTTGCAGATGTACAAATCCTCAATATTCACAGATGTGTCATCACAAGCAATCTAAACATCACTCCATTTAATAAAGATTCGGATGATATTCGCAATATATTGAAGCATATTTGTATATCACTAGAAAACTATTTCAGGAATGATTAAAAATACGTTTTGTTTGAATCGGATAGGAGTAATTGGATCAGACGAATTCAAGATGAACGATTTTTACTGAAGTATATCGCTCGGACGTTGTTTAGTTCCTTAGCTGTGTAATCTTGGGGCTGTTTTCAGCTGAAAGATTTGCGCTGTTAAGTTAAACGACCATAGCTATATGAACAATTTGGTTCGTTTCTTCTCTTTGAGAACTGCAAAATTCACGATTGGTATCTACAGTCTTATTAAGCCAGTGATATACGGGGCAGTTGCCGCTGGTCTCCACATCAAGAGGGTCCCAAATTGAATGGAAAGTTTATATTTTACGTTATCAGTGAAATAGAACCGTTTGCTGAATTGAATAGAAAGTTTATTGTTGTGAAGAAGAAAGGGACTCCCAAAGAAGTTTTTTCCTCAGAGGATAAATCAAGCCCTGAATACGGATAAGACATAATGCAATCTTTCTCAAGAAATAATATGAAGATATTAATGTGTAATTTACTCGCTGGTCCTATTCAGAATCTCGACCTAAACTTCTTAAAACATTTGTAGGATAAGGTAGAGATATCTTGCAGCAAGAATGAACACGAATGCTAATAATGTTACAAAAAATTGTTGAAATATGTCTAGAAGTGTCAATAATGTATGTGAAATATGTGGAGTACCCAAATATATATATTTATACCATAACAAGTAAAGATGAGGATCGGAATAGCGCATGCTCGTCAAAATTTGGCCCCTCCTCTCCGCTTCCGATTACGCTGTTGTTGTTGTTAACATTTTTGATTTGATTGGATGCTCTCAGAGTGGTGTATCTCAGAGTGGTGAGCGGTTTCTGTAATAATATAGTCATGTCTGTTAATATGAAAGTTATATTAAAAATTATGAATGTATTAAAAATTAATCCTCATCAATAAATTTAATTAATTTAAATAGAAATTGTCATCATTTTCTTTGCCCCCCCCACACACAACTTTTTCAATGTGTTACATTTATATAGTAAACAGTTTTATCGTAGATGTTTCGAAAAAATTGGATTTTCTTCTATGGATAGTCTCATATAGTACTCTATTGTTCTAATTAAAATTACCTTTTACTAAAGAAAGGTTAAACATATGCTTATACTATCAATGCAGTGAATCTAAGTATTTTAAATTAACATTTCTTTTTTTTAATTACAGTATTATTAGCACAAGGGAAGACTTGGCAAAGTCTAATTAAAAAGAATCAAACAATGTGCAATTTAAAGGCAAGTTGAGAATAATTTTGCGAATATTTGTTACAATCTGATTTGATTTCCCATGCGAGTTGATAGCTAGACTGCAGAAAGATATTTTAAAGTATTGAACATCCGCTTCGCTAAAGCCTTCAGGTAGAATTATTCATAGACAATGAATCGTATATAGAGACCAAGCTGAAAATCCATATAAAATTCCAAACATCACTCTAACTCTGATGGGTAGTTAAGAGAGTAATATCAAAACACTCATCTTTTCAGTTATGGGTAGGATGGAATCTGACAACTTCTGGTTTATAAGGAGTTCTACCACTGTGGCACGGAAAGTTGATCATAGAGTAACTGCTAAATTAAAATAATAAAGTATTTTTAAGAAATATTTTATAAGTCGGATGAATTGACGCTAACTTGGTTGAAGACATTGATTTCCAAGCCATCAAGTGAAGACGGGCGTTGAATACCTGTCTTGCCTGACGAAGACGGGCGTTGAATGCCTGTCTTGCCTGACTAAGAAGGGTGTTGAATGTCTATTTTTCCATTTTTGTATTTGCGTTACTTAAATGATTGTATACAACGCAAATACCAAAATGGAAAAATAGTAGATACCAGCAATTTCTATACTTATATCAGAATTTCTTAGTAATTTTTTCATTAAATACCTTGTCAAAAAGGGCAAAGGAAAATATATGCAAAAAATTATTGGAATAAAAGCTTTGTTATCTCCAAAAAGTATTTATCTGAAAACCTCAATGAAAGCAAAATCTTTCTAAGTATGTACGGTTGCCAAGTTTTACATTACCTAAAAATTGATTGAGATTTTAAAAATTATATTGTTTTATACACACGGATAAAAATGTTAATATTAATTTTGAATTTTCAATAAAAATTTCCGTAAATTTGTGAAATCGAAAAAATGTTGATTAAAAATGTTATGACATATAACTGCATTTTTATGAAAGAGTAAGTTCCTAAAAAAGATTATATTCCCCTGTTCCCACAAAAAAGTCGCGTTATTTACAATGCATATATGATAATACAAAAAAACATGTATACATACATATATAGTTGATTCTCATTAAAAACAATATAGTTACACTTTTTTGGTTATTTACTTACTTAATATATCGGTACTTAATATAAATATATATTAACGTGATATATATATATATATATATATACATATATATATATATATATATATATATATAGATAAAGACAGACATATATATATATTTATATATATATATATATATATACATACATATATATGTATATGTATACACACACACACACACACACACACACACTCACACACACACACACACACACACACACACACACACACACACACACACACACATATATATATATATATATATATAATTTTTACGTCGCATTTTGACTTGTACTTATACAATTTTCACATTCTGCCTGAATTATCTAGGAGTAAATGTTACGGCGACCCTTCGTTGCATCTAATCTGGGATGTTTCTAAATACCTATTTACTGATTTTAGTACAGTTAAAATTCTTTGTTTCTAAATTTTATACTTATTCCTTTAGTCATATTGAAAAAAGGATATCTGCGAAATTAGATCAGGATTTCGCGCATGCCATTCTGTTGATTTACGGGTTCCAATCCATGTAACGAAAAATTTGTCCTCAGACCATTCTCTCACTGAAATTGTGAAGTGGGGGTGGAGAATTCCATCTTACAGACGTTTCTGTCCATTCTTTATTGTTAATCCTCATTCCATAAGTACATTCGAAGCATTTCTAAGCATCGTTCACCATGGCCTCACTCTGGCTCTTCCAGATCATGGCCTCATCGTGATTGAAATGGACAGTGCTATTGAGAGTGAAAGGTCCTAAGAACAATCCCATCCATTGTTGAACAATGGATGTTGCACTTATAAAGACACATCTGTCGGCATAAGTGTACAGAAGGTTTTTTCATTTTCTTCCTTTCGACATGCGAATACAGCATGTGATTTCTATGAAAAGCCATCGGTCAAGGCAATTTAAGAGGTGGACATTAAAGTACCAAAGAATGTTAGATGATTAAGTTGCAGAAGGGACCAATGAATCTGGTAGATGTCCTTTTACAACAGATTTATTTTTGATCGTGATTGCATTTTGCTACTAATACATTTGGATCGAATTCTGAGCAATATTGACAATTTGTGATGGTTTCTATTACCTCAAGCGTGAAATACTGCTTCATTCAACCACAAGAATTTCTCGTATAAATTGGGATAAACTCTTGAACCAAGCATAATTTCGCAAAATTTTATTTGCATATTGCAATCTTCATGAAATAGCTTATAAGCGAACTGCCGCTTCTTAATTTTTAAAATGGGTATCAATGTTACTTGAAAATCACGTTTCCAAGCAGTTTGTTCTATGAATTTTGGGGAAATCTATGTTCAAATATATACTTAACAACATTCACATCGCCTTCAGATTTTGAAGTGAAGTGTCTTTCAAATAGATTTTCATTTTTCCTACTATCATTCGTCGTTAAGTGACAAAATCTTAGTATTAACCATTGCCTTCCTTCCTACTTCTAGTCTTTATCATCATTTCAAATGTACGTCTGGTCTGCAAACTTCATACATGGGTCGGTAGTCATGGTTTTGTCATTTAAACTGAAGCCGGTAACTTTTTGTTTCTATGCAAATGACTTCTAAAGTCATAAATACTAAGCAAAATTTTAGTCAACAGTATTTTACGCTAATTTTAGCTGATGATTTCCAGAGTAATCTAAGTTAAAAATAAGCACTGATTGCTTGTTTTCTGACTTAACAAAACTTTACAAGTAGAAATAGACATAATTAATAACGATGAAAATCGGAAAGTGCAATAACTCATAAAAAAGCTGTTATTTTGATTTTTTTACATTAAATTATGGTTTTTTTATCTTTACATAGTTTAATTAAATTAACAACACTTAAATCAGTTCTTAATGTATTCTATTTAATAGTTAAGCAATTATTTTGGAAACTTTTAAATCTATCTCTTGAAGAAATTTCTCTCAAATTATTTCATAACTTTACATTTTAAAACAAGCTCTACAAATTTCAAAATAATGAATACTACTCTTTTGTGAAGACAAGTAAATTAGCATGTATACCAATATGGCAATTAAATATTATATAAACTCACTCCTTTTAAAAAAAATTATATATTGAGTAAAATTAATGTTAATCATTCTTGTCTTATTGAAAAATTTTAACTGAGTTTTCTATCGAATAAATTTCCTATAGGATTTATCATTTATTTTATAAGTTATGACGATATTTATTTTATACGTCTTATTAAATAAATATTTATTTAAAAAGACGTGTGCCTTAATATTTATGATAAAAATACAACAACAATAAAAATTTTATTTCCTTAAAAATCCCACCTTGATTATACAATTTCAAATACATTTCGTATAGAAAAATTTATTCCTGTTTACATTTATACAGAACAAAAATTATTTTTGAATTTTTGTTTTAGAATTTTTTATAATTATCAGTAAGAACAGAATACTATCAAGATTCAATATTTCTTTGACTAAACAACTTCTGTCTGTGCAATTCTGTATAAAATGCAAAGAATTCAGCATCATAATTTGTTTTCCTACACACTTAACTGTATTTAAAAAGCTCTGGGGCTTATTAGAAATGAATTTATATTGACTGTAACTATGCAAAGATTACATTTACTGAGTCCACTTATTTAATTGCTTTGAAATCATATTAATTTTAAAACTCTTATGAGGGTATTTTAGGCGTGCCAAAGAACATTAGGCTCTATTTAATTCTTGGCTAGTATCAAGTATACATATGAATGCAAATATGTAAGTGATGTTTTGTGGTTTATTTCTATATATTATAATTTAATAACCATTGTGCAAAAACTTGTATCAACTTTTTTGTAAAAACGACCTTGAAGTAACTTTATATGTGAATCTTGATAAGAAATGTCTGAAAATTTTGAATTCACAACCTCATTAGGTATAGATTACTATCGCAGAGTAAATGGTATAAAACTAGAATTGTACAAATTTCATTTATTTGCTTATCTCTTTTCTTGTAGAGCAATAATTTTACAAAAATAAATAGTGAATTTTCAGTTTGTCATAAGCAAATTTCCCTTAAATATTATAGTTCTGATATTTTGGCCACACTGTGCCAAAGATTAGCAACAGTATTGGTCACCATCACCAAGTGATTATGTCTTGGAAACAAGGATACCTTCCACCGCATTTTTGATTTTCTAAGCCCTTACATTATTTCAATTTTAAAAACTAAATGCATTAGCGTTTGTATTGAAACTCTGCTATTCCATTACATTCTACAATATATTGATTAAGAATAGAAAGGCGGAAATTATAATTCATCAGCACAAATTATATAATAAAATCTAGAAATAACTAATAAAATTTTATCATAGTTTTTATCAAAGGTAAATTAGTTTAAAAATTTTTTAAGGTGATTCATTCTAGTTTCATCACATTCTTTTTATATTAATCTATTTTTAATATGATTGAATAATAAAAAGTAATTCAAGCAAATATTTAAATATTCTATTTTAAAGTTCATAATTACAACTGTATTTTGACCTTACATCAATAGCTAGCGACATGAATCAGTACAAATAAGCAAATAATTTATATATATAAAAGAACTCACGAAATACATGTAAGAGTTAGTACATATACAAAATATAAAATTTTTCTAATTAATAAAAGATAGTTTAATTAATATGGTCAGCAATAATGTTTTATTCTAACATCTAAAAAATTGCCTTATTATATCTAAATATTCAAAAATTATTCTGATTAAGTAAACTTATAAATTTATCTATACATAAAAAGTAAATGTTATATACGAATATTCATTAAAAAATACATTTAAAGCGCAATTTTAGGAGCTATAGAACTATGTTTATTTTAGTTCATTAACGTTAGATGGCAGCACAATCAGATGTTATAAAAATTTGATCCATTCTCGAACAAGATAAAGAAATGAGTGGATAATAAAAAGAGAATAGACTTAAAAATTTTTTTATAAATATATCTTATAATATAAACTGTGAGAAAAATGATACCATTATTCCTTGTTTATGTTTTCATAAATAATACTTGTTTAGTTCTCCATAATATAAGAGATTTTTTTCGGATACAATTTAGAAGAATGTCCTCAAAATTTAAAATCAAACTTATTCTGAATGCAAACTTTTGGATGAATTAATATTTTAATGTTAATTATGTGTGTGTGTGTGTGATTTAACATTGAAAAATTAATTTAATCTATCTATCTATATATATATATATATATATATTTATGTATACAAAAGATGAAGTACCCAAAAGAAAATGAATTTTTTTAAGGACAAACCTTTTCAAAGTAATCTACGCTTAAATTAGTACATTTATCTAATCTTTTATTCCTTTTTACATAACATTCTTTAAATTAATCTTCTATAATAATTTGAGTGCATCTTTGTAGGGTTTTTTCCTTTCATCGCAACAATACACATGACCAAAACGCTTTCCTTCTCAGATTATTCTAGGACTCTTTTAGCAAAGCTCAATATGCTTAAAAGAGTTTTTGCTTTTGTTCAGCGGTCAATAGTCCCAGCACAAATTATGAGGCCATGCTTTTCATACACAAATCTTCTGTCAAATTTGCTCTACTAAAATCCAAATCATTCTCGACAGCTCTACAATTTATTCAGTAATCCGCAGTCGATCTTAATTGATGAGTACACGAAATTCTTCTTACTTTTTAGTAAGTTCGAGTAGTCGAAGGACGATTGAAATGATGTTTGTTACAAAACATTCCACAAATACTTGAGCATCATTCTCATACGCCGTTCTTTTTTTTATATTTTTTCTAAGCAAAAAAACAAAATTTCATTTCTTCTCATGAAAATCCAGTCATTGTGAAAATGACGATCACACAAGACAGTTTTGTCACTGTAAACTCCGCCGAAATTTGACCTGACCTCCTTTAGCGTCTGGTAGAGCTCGACTCTGAGTGAAGTACAGGGAAGTATACTGGTACAACATCCTTATTACTCGGATTACTAGCACAGAATTATTCGGTCTATACAATCAAAGCGCCAAAATGCTGTACTGTAAAAATTCTGCCAACCGAAATGTTAATTTAGTTTATTTTGGATATTCCCTGGTAAATGTATGTATAACATGTAAAATTGGAAGTATTATAAATATTTCAATATTACACGGATGAAACAAATAAAGACAATTGTCAAAATTATAATTCTACATTTAAAAATTATACAAAATCATTAAACACAAAACCCAAGTAAAAGGCATAAATATCAAACAAATAGCTTAAACATAAAATAACAATTTTGATGCTTCTTATAACTCATTGTAGCTTGAATGAACTATTTGTAGCTTTATAACTATGACTTGCTTCATTTTAATAAGCAATAATCTACTTACTAAATAGTATTTAATACAGTTTAGAGAAATATTATTTAAACAGAGTATTTTTAAACGATTGATTTGTTTTTTAACTTTTTAAAATTATTTAAATTTTATATATACTGTATATTTGAGGAATATTCAATTTTATAGGTTTTATAATTGTAGTATTTACATTCCAATAAATTAACTAATTGACCCTAAAATAAATTCATTTGTTTTACCATGCATATCATTATAATAAATTTGGGATTTAACTCCAATAAAAACATCTAAAAATTCAGATTTTATGTTAATATTTGCTTTAGTTAAATTTAAACCTTTAGGATACATATTTTTATATATTATAGAAAAAAGATTTAAATTTATGGAAATTAAATACTATAAAGTCTTCTACATACTGAAAAATAAAAGTAAAAAATAAATTTTTTTCCCAAAATTGTTATATACTCACTATTTGGGAAAGAAGTAGTAGCGTCTTTTGATAATGAATCTGAAATTAAATTACTTGATAAATTAAGAAAAGATTTTAGTCAAATGAAAAACTAACAGAGCATTTTAATCCAAAGAACAAAAACTCTGTAATGTATTTGAAGATTCTCTTCAATGTTTAAATAAAAACAGTTTTAAGATATATATATATATATATATATATATATATATATATATATATATATATATATATATATATATATATATATATATATATATATATACATATATATTTCAATAAGAATAAAAAATACGGTATTCAGATGAAACAACGTTTTGCCTTATACTACATAGAATGCGTGTTTTATGAAAAAGTAATTAAATATTTATATTTTATGGAAAAAAATGTGATATTTATAGTATCTTTTATTAAATAAAAACTAAATATCATAAAAATATGAGAATATTCTGAATAATTTCATCCAAGAAATATCTTCCGAAAAATGAACTTTATAAAATGGAGATAAAGCAGTTTTACTTGGTTAGTAATGCAAAAGAAAAGTTTTACTCTTTTTTAAATCATCATTAAATATATACTTTTATATTACAAACTTTAAAATAAAAGTAGATTCATTTTATTGGAATATGAAAATTATTATTTGTAAACGCATCTTCAAAGACAGGAGAGTAAATTTTTGCATCAAGTAAGGATGAGGAAATGCATTCCTTGAGAATCCCCCCCCTATAAATAAAAGTGTACATTTTGATTACTAAAAGAGCATCGTGGGTAGTACAGAAATCATTAAATTAAAAATCATTTGAGTTTTTTTAAGTAATTATTCAACAAACTAAAAAAATAAAATTTGAAAAATTTATTGACTCATTTATATAATTTATAAGGTTACTAAATAAAATATGTTTTCATCGTATATATTTCAAACTATGTTTGAAAATACTATTGAAAAACTAGAGAAACCTATTAATTTTAATGAGATGCATTTACAATTCATATTAAAAAAATCTCCATTTCACTTTCATTATTAAATATATCAGTAAAACAATATGTAGGGCCATGGGGAATTAAATATTTTCCAATGAAGAATTCATTCGACTATAATGAAAAATAAAGATTCAGAGTCAGAGATTATTTTGGAAAACAATTACCTCCATTAAAGCATTTTCTGAAAAAATTGGAAAATTACTAGTAGAGATCTATCGCTGAAATTCTGAAATTGTCATATCTTGAAGTTGGTAAATGTATTTAATATCTTTGAGGAAAACCCCAACTTGACATAAAGACATATATATACATATATTAAAATCTCCTATACAAAATGAGAAGAAAATGGTAAATTAAAAAAATATTATAATAAGTTGACTGATGATACACTTGAAGCAATCAATGCAGAATGTTACGCTTTTAAACTTAGTGGAAAAATTATTATGTTAATAAATCAAAAAATAAAAGAGGCACCCAAGAAAAATCAGACTGTGAAATACTGTAAATTAGACTTTCATTAAATCTACCTTCATTTTGTGCTCCAAAAATGACTCATTTTGAGCAAATATTAGAAGATCGAAAAATGCATTGCTTTATTTTTATTCATAAACTTCGTTTTCTTATTAAAAACTCCAAAAAAGAATGATGTATAAATACCGATCTCAGGCAGTAGTCAATAATGAATATTTATATACTAATCATATTATTCTATGAGAATAATTATTAAAAGAAATTTCAAGAAGGAAACATCAACTCTAAAATTTTCTGGCAAATGAAATACTAAGAAAACTCTTGAGAGTTATAAAGTAGTTAATAATTAATAATGCTAATGACAGTTCATTAGAAACTGAACTAATGGTTAAAATTTATTTCTAGTATGTTTAAATAAGAATTTTTAATATATATATATATATATATATATATATATATATATATATATATATATATATATATATATATATATATATATATATATATATATATATATATATATATATATATATATATATATATATATATATATATATATATATATATATATATATATATATATATATATATATATATATTAAAATTACTAAAATTATTATTTTAGTATAATATTATTTTAATCAAATATTCCTTAAATATTAAAGCAACAGAGTGTTGAGCAAAATATTTTTCTACTTTTCTTCTGATGCTTTTCAGGTAGAAATAAGTTAATCCGATTCTAGTATTTATCAAAACAATTTTTTTTGCAAAAGTGTTTTCTGTGGATGCCTACCCTCAAATTCTTTTGAAATGATCTCTTACTAGGCTTTACTTGTTTTTAATTAATTTAAAGGAAAGGTGCAGATGATAAGCAATAATTTTACTATGATTTTGCAATAAATGAATTTCTTTGGCGACCACGTTCTCTTCTCCTTATTCCTAAATTCTTCCGTTCCCCTTAACCACCAAAAGTTTTAATAATCATAAATACGATGAATATTCTTGTATTCTACAAAATATTCAATAGTAGTTGAAAATTGTTTTGTAAGACGTATCGTGCAACTAATTCAATCATTTTATGAAACATCATGCTCTCCCCAATAAAATAATGAAATACAAAATTGATCTCTTTAAACTTCCTATATAACAGGAAGTAATATAACTTTTTTGTTTATGTGAAAGTTTTTTCTAGTCATATTAATAAAATCAATTTTTAATTTTTGAATCAGGTGATCCAATATGTGAAATGCTTAGTACATATTTGTAAAGATAGATGTCAGCACTATATGTGTTGTTAAGTTTCGTAGCAAAACATAAAATAAACTTGTTCAATATTATATTTATGAAGGATTACTTATAAATTATAAAACTAAAAGGAATAAATGAATAATTTTGTTTCCTTGCCATCTAAAAGTAGAAATTTTCAGTGCTGATTTTGTCCATAATTTTTTAGGTAACATAATTTTGATTTTACCAATTCAAAATTTTTTTTTGGAAATAAGATTTCAAAAATGGAAGATCATAAGTTAAACTTCCACTTTTGAATTTCACTACACCACTAATAGTAAAAAAATCATTAAATTAAATTTTTAAGAACAGATAAAAGTTCGCAAAATTTTGAATCTTGGAAATTTTGTGACATGAAAACAAGAGTAATTCAGTCTTTGAAAATAAAAAAAAGAAAATGATTTTTTAAATTCAAATTTATTAATTCACTCAATATGAAATTACTAATTACAGTTATTAAGTTTCAAAATTCTTATCATGCAAAATTTTGTAAATCATTTATATAAGTTTTAAAACAAAGATACAGTTTTTCATAATTAAATCTTAATTATAATTAAAAATTTAAATCATTTAAAATTATTACATTTTATATTTTAGAGCCTTAAAATATTTTTTGCCATAAATGTTTTTTTTTAATTTTTGTATTTTAAAAATAAAAAAGTGGGATTGAATGTACAGAATATTTAAAAAATTAAATAACACAGTCAAAAAAGTTTTCGAGGATTAAATATAAAATTCATCATTATTGGAGTTTCTTTGATTTTGTCTTTATTATTTAAGTAAATTAAAAAAAAAGAAACTAGATCTAATTTGAAAACATTAAATTACAACGAAGTTAAAAAAAACTGTTTTTTTATAATTAAAGCAGCAAATAAAATCTCAAGTAATAAATAATTGAGAATAAAAAATTAAAATAAAAAATGTTTTACGGGAGGAACAAAAAACTTTAAACAGAAAAATATAAACCTTTTCTTTTCTTTCTTTCTTTTTTCTTTTTTTTTTTTTTTTGGAGCACAGCTTTAAAAGGAAATATATCAATAAGAAGGAAATGTTTCTTTGTAATTTATATTTTGAAGATTTAGCTCAGACATTCTAGATTATAATTCTGAGATTATAATCGCGAATAGAGACCTATGAATGATTTTCTATTATATGTATGAAAGTATGCTTTTAATGAATCATTTTTCTTAGTTGAGGAAATAGCTACTACCGTTAAAACTTTGTGGTACTGTAATAAGAAAATTTCCTTAAGTTATAATAAAAAACATACGTTTAAATTCTAATAAGTTCAATGTGAATGTTGTAATCTCTTAATAAGAGCTACACTTATTTCCTCACTAAGAATTGTATCCCATTCATTTTTATACATATTAATAAATTGAACTCAAGGAATGTTTTTAAATTTCATCTACTTAAACATTTTGTTTTATCATAAATATAGAATTAAATTATATAAAAATGTAAACAATTTTCTAATTTATGTGAGGAAAAATTTTTGTAAAATAATCCGAAAACAATTACATAATTGACAAAGATCTAAAACTTTTATTAAGTATCAAATATTCACACTTCTAAATCTGTCAAAAAATATAACGGTAAAAAATAAATAGAAATGTCACCAAAGTAATTTAATTTCGATTCTTTACGAGAATATTTCCTATTTTTTGATGAATATTTCTTTTCCAAATTCCCCAATCATTTTTGACAGGATATCAGAATTTTTTCGAATTAAAATAAGGACTTTTTTAATATCTTATATGCATTTATTACTAATTAGATAAAAATCGAATTTTTTTTTTGAAATTAGATAAATAAAAACATATCTTATTTAATGTCGCAATTTTAAAGTTAGTGAATAAAATTTGAAAAGAATACAATAAAATAGATTGGATAAATGCTTAGAATAATATGTTTAGAAACGCAAAACATAACCAATTGATTTTTTTTAAGGATTAATCAATCTATTACTGAGAAAATTAAATTCCTATTTTATAACTTCTAATGAAATTCTTACAAAGTCATTTGTTTTATATGAATAAAAACAAAGAAACCTTTTTTTATAACTTAATTTACCAACCATTTTGCAATATACTTTACAAATAAAATCTTTCGCTTTTTTTACTATCTCACAAATATTCTTTTATTTAATTTTAACATTTATATTTATTAAAATTCATTATTTTGTCATTTACTTCCTTAATTTGTAATTCTTTTTTGCTTATGTGTCATTTGGAGTTTTTCATATAATATTTAATAAATTTTCGAATTTTTATTCATCATATTTATGTTTAGTTGATAGGAAATTATGCGCTAATTTTTTTGCTTTTGTCAGCAATTGCTTTAAAATTTCTATCAAGAAGATGAAAAATTGCTTAGTAATGATTTTAAATCAATATGATGCGCTAAATGAAATACATAAGTATGTGATTTTTTCCATTTTATGTCTATTTTACACCCTCTGATATTTCGATAAAAATTCCTTTATCTGAATGATAATACTATACATCCTTAAGCATGAAATTTTAAACTTTCTGATCATTGCTCATTTATTTCTTTAATTTCTAGCATAAACATGAAAAAATTAATTTCTTTATTTAAAACTTGTTTTTAGTTATAGATATTGCTGAATGATATTTCTTATTTAAATTATTCCTTAATTTATACGGTAAAAAAATTATTGATTATGTGTAAAACTATTTAGAAAGAGATAAATTTGAACTGCTTGTAATATTAATCTTCAGAAAAATAAAGATAATAAACTGTGTTTCCTACGTAACGAAATATTAAATCAATATTTTTGATACTTATCTGCGTCAGTAATTTTTTTTCTAAGTCAAGCATAATCTGAAATAATAGTTAATTTAAGTATGATTTTGAAACGAGGTACGAATGAGAAAACAAATACTTAAAATAGAAATAAAAGTAATAAATTTTTCCTCAGCATTTTTTTGTAGATTTCATAAAATTATATTTTTAATCTGAAATATTTGACTATTTCACTGTTTTTATAGGGAAGCGAATATTTAAACAGAATAAATTCTTATAGAAAATATAAAATTTTATATTATGTTACAGTAACTGAGTTAAAGAAAGTTCAGTCAATTACTTTGACTTAAAAATAGTTTTGTACATATTTGTTGTTAAGTTTATAATAAAGATTTAAAACATATTATTATTATGTTTTCTCAAGAACACTCCAAAAATCAGATTATTTATGAATGCTATTGTATTCATTACAGAATTAAATCAAATATTTATTTAAGGAACCTTATTGTAATTCTATTTCATTAAAAAGATAAATATTTTTCACTATGATTGTGGAACAGCTGAATTTTTTTGAACTATAAATAAAACTTCTCCTTACAGCTAAACTGAAGAAAACTTCTCTTTTTCCGTAGCGAAATTCGTAAGCGACATTTTTCCACTCTGAGTTCTCTGACTTGATTGCTCCGGTAGCTTTAGGCAAAGCCGATTGTAAATTCAATTGAATTCACGGATCTAAAGTAGAACACATTTTAGTCTTTTTTTCAGTAAAGCGCATTTACCCCTATATCTTTTCGACAATAGTTGATTTCAATAGCATGGCTTGATATGTTGGTCTTGTGTCTGGAAATAGATACGTTTTTGTAATCTATATTAATGAAATATGTAGAAATGTTAAATTAAATTTCATATTTGTACTTTAATCAAATCAAATATATGTTTTGTGATTTAAGTAAATTTAAAATAATAACTAACTGAATTAAAATACAAAGTAAAATCTTTCAGAAAGTATATTATAATTGAAAAACTTAGATAACTAGAAATACTGAAATCATAAAAGATTTAAAAATATTAGAAAAAAAGTTTTTAATAGGAATGAATACGATGAAAGCATTAGAAAACAAAGAAAAACAATTAGAACAATAATGATTAGGTAAAATGGGAAATTGAAAATAAGAGAAATGTGAAAAAAGAAACAAAAATATTATAAGCGATAAAAAAGAAATTTGTCCTTTCTTGTCACCTTTGAAGAAAGAGAACAGGAGAGCAAGGAAAAGAAGTTTTCGAAATATTTGTATTAAGATTCTAAATAATAAACAATACACAATTTAACTATTTCCAACGCCCTTGAAAGAAAAATTTATGTCAATAAGAAAGAAAAATATTTATATCAATACGAAAGAAAAATTTACATCAATAAGAAAGAAAAATTTATATCAATAAGAAAAGAAAAATTTATATCAGTAAGAAAGAAAAATTAAAACCAACAATTTCTCAAACGATATTGTAAAAACTATAACCATATTTATCAGATGTAAAATATTTATAAAAATAAAACAAGGTTATTTATAAATAAAAACATAAGACATGGAGTAAATACAAGAAAATTAGAACTATTTAAAAAATATTCGAAAAGAAAGCGAAATTGAATATTTAGTTACCAAGATGCCGTGAAGGCAAAGTTAAATTACGGTTCTTGTAAAGAAACGAACAGAACAGACATTTAGTTTAAAAATCTGCCAAAAGATTGAAGTGGAAAACACATTAAAAGTAAAATTACAGTTAACAGTAAAAAAATTGAAATTTATTTTATAGTTGAGATATTATAGAACAAAATGTTAAAAATGCTTTTAGTTATTAAATACGAAAAAATTTGTAAAAAGGATAAAATTAATGTTACGTTGCAACAATTGAAAGCCTTATAAGTAAAATGAGGTTTAATAATTCCTTACTAGGCTTAGTATTTAGTTATATTTTCCTTAACAAATTAGTTTATTATATTTTTCCTTACTTACAAAAAAAGAAAAAACAAAGAAAAAAAGGAATAATAAGGAATTGCTGAACCATCAAAAAGAAAAATCAAATAGAAAAAAACTTATTTTTAAAAAATATAATGATATACTCTCAGTATTTATTAGGGTAAATTAAAATGGTATAAAATCCAAAATAAAAATCGTCCATCAAAGGGTTTTAAGAACAAAATTTTAAACTGGTTCCTGGCCACAAAATGCTTTTATTAGTTAGATTAGAAATTTGGAAAATAATCAACAGATTATATAAAAGAATTCAACACAATTTTAATCCAATTTTAGTTTAATAGTAGATTTTTTGAAATGAAAATGTATAAATAATATTTGAAATTAAACTGTTGATTAAATCTCACATAAAAGATTGTACAGTTTTGATAAATTCATCGAAATAGAAATTGAGTGAATAGACAATATTTGATAATAATGATGTTAACAAAAATTCGTTTATATATTTAGAAGAAGAATTTTCCAATTAACAAATGTAGCTACTCTAAAACTGAAATCTTATCTTTTGCCATTTATATATTAATTTCATTATTCATAAAATACTTATGTTGACATTTAAATAGTTGATGTTAAAATCACACACAAAAGAATTAAATTTGTTAGTTTTTAAATAGTTTTGGTAAATTCCTGTGATTGAAAATAAAACTTAAAGTATCATTGATTTATCTTATAAATTTACAACTATAGAATAAACAAAAGATGTGAAGTCTCATTATTGACTTCAACAGTATTAATGATTATAAGACTATGTTGGAATTTTTTTTTCGTTATTGATATTAAAGCTGAAAATATTTTTGATAATTTGATAATTTTATAGACTATATATATATATATATATATATATATATATATATATATATATATATATATATATATATATATATATATATATATATATATATATATATACATACATATATATATATATATATATATATATATATATATATATATATATATATATATATATATATATATATATATATATATATATATATATATATATATATATATATATATATATATATATAAATTTCTTTTAAGAGAATTAGTTATAAGTAGTTAGACATTTTTTTAGAAAATTTGAAACCGGTATAATAAGAAAAATTGTTCTAGGTTCAGAATCGATAATATATTTTGGATTACCAGAGGTAACACATGAAGGAAATTTGCTATAAAATTCTGAGCCAAAACAACTATTATAAAAAAATTTGAATGACTTTTATTTGGGAGAAGTTTGTTTAATATTTTTGTTATAGCTGAATATTGCAATATTAAGGCAATTTGTGATAGGAATAAAATTTGCAAATTTATTAATGACATGAGTAGTGTTAATTTCATCTTAAACTTTATCATAAAAACCAATAACAAAATAATTTTTATTATGAAATTTTTTAGAAAAAAGTGTTCTTCTTTTTTAAATCTTCAATATATTTGAAAAGAATTTCGGTTTTTAGTTTTAATAGCAGATGACGAAGTAATGCAAGAGGAAGGTTTATTAGAAGTTCTAAATTTTGAAGAAAAAATTTTCTTTTTGGTTGATCTGACAGCACTGCAGTAGCAGAGGCACACTTTTATAAAATTTGAAAATTTAATAAAAACTCTTTTAGTTTTATTCTTACTTCGATTTACTCCATTTACACAAGAGAAACAATTGTGAAGTTTAAGAACATAGTCTCAATATACATTGCAATTCATAATTATGAGGCAAATGTCATTTTTAAATATATCAATTAAAATTTAAATGCATTTTATTTTTTAAGTGTTGTTTGATTTTTATAGGTGTAATTTTACGACATCAACAAAATTAATTTTATAAGAGATTGTATTACATCTGAAAATTAAAACAAATAGGTATGAAGTATGTTGGTTCCCAATTATAAGGGGTATCTAATGTTTAGGAGACATTTTAAAAACAGTTAATAATCCATTGCACAACCATTTTTTGAAGAAATTGTGATACCTTGTCTATGGCATACTTTTTACTGCGTCTTCTAAGAATAAGAAGACTCATAACTCATTCCATGTACCATAGAATTGACACCATCTTCTAAAGATGTACTTATCCCTTATTGCCCCATAGATTTTTCTATGAGCATTTCTCAAATATTTTTAATAACATTTATTCATGAAAAGCAGATAGCTAGCTCAAAACATTTATTTATGTTTTTAAAAATCACTTTTTTTGCATATGTGAGGGAAAATAATCCGTCTCGCTAAATAATAAAGATGCCTGGATAATAATAATTTAAAAACAGTTGCTATTTAAATATTTCCTAGTATATTTTAGTGCTCAAATCTTTTTTACGAATGCATATTAAACCAGTTTTCCGACTTGTAAAAATTCCGCCCCAAAATATGACAGGAAATATGAAACTTTTATAATTAATATTGAACCCCCTGGATTCTCATTTAAATACAACTTCACTTTGCAATAACATAAGCATAGTTAAACGTTATTTTTGAAATGAATTTTACAAATGAGGTTTAACCACAATTATCAAGAAGTCTGAGAACAGTTGATTTAGAAATATATTTATGATATTCATTTGCAATTTACTTAAAAATATTTAAAAAAAAATTAATAAAACAGGAAAATAATTAACATGTGTTTTGTTTAGTGAAATTATCTTGGATATTTTTAAATGCCTATTTACATTTGCCATTTTTCTTTTCAATGCATTTTCAATAGCACTTTTAGATTTTTTTCATGCTGGATATATTTTTAATTGGAAGACATTTAATATACAAATACCATATTTTATAACATTAATTTCGTTCAACTATGGTTCACGTGTGTGTGTGTGGTAAATTTAAAATTAATGAACAAATGATAAAGAAAATAATAAAAAGAAAATCTTCAAAATAAATTAATTGGCCATTTTTTAGAAAAAAACTTAAATATTTTAAAATGAAATAATACTTTGAAAGTTTCAATAAAACATAATATATATATATATATATATATATATATATATATATATATATATATATATATATATATATATATATATATATATATATATATATATATATATATATATATTATTTATATACAATAAAACTTTCGTATGTAGTCAGAGATTTACTTCATTTTCCAGATATCTGCATATTTTGATGAAATTATGTGAACCTTAAGACTTGCATTTTGTTAGACGTGGTGGTAGTTGAGCTAATCAGTAGCATAATCGAATTATTGGTGGATAAGAGTCACCAACAAGAATGTTTCATTGAAAGACAGCCCTTAAAATCAATGAACCGAATGGATGACAGACCAATTATTATTCCACTCTCAAAGTAAGTGCAGCATCCTCGGCTATTATTGCATTTTCTCATTAGTTAGTGAGAGGATCTATCTCCAAAAATCAATATCCATTGAGAGAAATTCCGTTATTTCATTCGTTCATAGATTAATTAGGCAGTACCAATGTGCTTTTCTCACTGTTGCATACAGGAAGAACAGAGAATTCAATAACAGCTGACTTCATGCCATGGTAACACAATAAATAGATAAAAAAGTTTAAAAAATATTATGTAAATTTAAATATTGAATATATTTAGAATACTTTAATGCATTTTATTAAAAAAGAATTTAAGATGGATGCAATAAATATTAATTAAACTAGAATTTAATGCAATGAAGATATGATAACATTTAAAATGTTTTCCAAATTTCCATTTAAATTCTCATTGATATAACATTTTTATCCAATTCCGTTAGAATGAAATTTTTTTTATAATAAAGAACATATAATGATTTCCATAAAAATATTATTTTAAAGAACTATGCTTGATTATTAACTACGTCAGATGTAATGTTAATTCCTATATCACTAAATAATATTTGCAATTGTAATCAGCTGAAACGCTGGAGTAAAATAAAAAATGTTTCATTTTCTTCAGTACAGAAAATTCATATATATCAATAACAGCATCTGGAGGAATTCTTAATATATTGACTTAAGGATAAGAAAAAAGTAGCAAGATTCCTTGCGCTAAGCAAATATAAAAAAAGTAGAAAATAAAAACAGTTTTTGATAGGAAATAAAGATGGAAATACAAATGTTTCATTTCTTTCCATAAATTTACCCCTTTTTTCTTGTTCTTTACTTACCCGATTTTCAAAATGACCGACATACCTCATGTATTTCCGAGGCGGATGGTAAAAATATTCCGCTACATCTGGTTCAAAAACTGCACGGGAGAGAAAATACAATTCAAAACCGATGGAAAAACATGTATTATTGATAGAGAAACGGGAGAAAACAAAATTTTCGCAACGTTGGCGTTTTCGAGTTGATTCTAATACTTTTTTTTTATTCTTTTTTTATTTTTATCGCCATTTTTTCATGACCATTTTTTTCTGAAAAGCAGACGATAAAGAAGAAGTGGTGGAAACGTAGCCCTAAACAAAATGCATAAAACAAAGGTTGTAAAAAATTGAATATTGAATGACTTTTTCGCTGATGCTACAAAAAGTGAGAGATTTCAGCCTCCTTTGGAAAAAAGCGGAAAAAATGAATCTTTTGTGGTCTTCAAATGATTTCTTTCTCCACTTGGCTGATACATTTTGTACAGTTACTTAACGTATGTATTAGACTTTAAAGAGGAGCAATAAATCACCTGTCTTTCATGACATCTATTTTTGATAAATCTAAGTAATCGATTTTTATCTTTTGGGGACATAGTATTGCCCACGTACTTATTCATTTAAATTAAGGTATTCTCACACTAATAATACGCAAATTCGTTTTCTATCAGACTGGAAATGAAACGTAACATAAAAAATAATCTTTGAAAAAAAGGATATGGAATAAATAAAAAAAATAATGGTTATGAACAGAAAAGTAAATGTAATTAAAGTAAAACTCGTTATTATGATTGAAATAAGTCTATGGCATTAAAATTAGATCCAACAAACAATTACCTTTCACTAAAACTTTATTGAAATATCAAAAATATTTAAAAATTTTAAAGAATTAATTACTAATTAATATTAATTTTAGCAATAAATAATGAATGCTCTTAATATAAGTATCTCTTTCTTTAAAACACAATATTATAATGTTACATGCATTTTTTTGTTGGCATCAAGTTTATATTGCCTTGTTCTGTCAATTACAATTAGTATTTTGATGCAGTTGAAAGTTATGTTTTTTAACTAACATTTCAAGATTTTTTCATGTATTTGATGGATTTATTTCCAAGTAATGCCAATTATTTATCCAAAATTTTCATCCTGCAGAAACTCAGATAGTATTTTTAAAATGAACATTTAAGTCAGAATATGCTTTTTATAAAAATGCAAAGATTTTCATCCGTATCGTGGTTGCATTTCCTTCTAAAGATAAGTAAGACACTATAGAAGATAAGTAAAACACTATAACGCTCAAATATCAATCATTCTAAGTGAGAATTCTATATTGTTGGATATTAGAAATGCACCCCAAAAAAGAAATAATTCATAGCACTGGAAATATGCATTATGTCTATACTACGATTGCATGAAAAATAATGATTATTTACCAAAATTGATGAAACTTTTTTCCAAAATTATTCATTTACCTGTCTTAACAAGCAAGAGATATATAAAAATAAAATTATCTAGAAAAAAGATTATTAATAATAAAGATGCTATGAGTGTTTCTTGTTGCAAAAAATATTATATTTGAAAATATACATATAATTATATATATATGATAAAAACACCAGACTTGAAGAAAAATAAACACATTATTTAAAAATATTGAAGTTGCATTATTAAACTTGAATATATTTAAGGTATCTATGATCCTAATAAAATGCTGTGTCTTATTCGAAATAATTTTTTAACGAATACAATCTATAGTATAACAATCAGTGTCTTTTCGAAACATCAGACGTTGGTTTCAGGCATGGTGTGAAGAGTGTTAGCAAGGAATCCACTTACATCAACACCTTTGATTCAAAGCCACAGGTGTTTAAAAATGATGTTATGAGTGATAAAAATTGAATCCAAATGAGGGCATTGCGCATTTGACCGAATCAAACTTCTATAAGCGAAAACAGAATGGTTCCATAAGTAATATCATAATGAGAGACTATTAACAGTCATCTTCCCCATTATCACTGGTGTTAAATCCGATATAAAGTTCTCATGCAGTATTAGATTACATTATCATAAATTTTAATGTACAATATTAATATACATTAATTAGCCAGTATCATATTTCTTGAAATTTTGCCTCTTATTTTCATTCATGTGTTTCTTTTATCTTAATAATATTAAGATTTAAGAAAGTTTCAAATATCTATATAAGATTCTAAGTAATTATGTGAAGCCATTGCAGGAGATGAATTACTTGTCAGGAATTGACTTTGAGTGGTCTGTACTCCAGTTGGATACAGAATCTAAGACTAAATTATTGATTCCATATTAGAAGCTGGATTTTCTCGAGGATATTCTCATGCTAAAAATGATTCATGAATTTTTTAATGTACCTGACATGACCCACGAAAAATATAGTTTAATTATTAATTTCATGCAATATTTATGGAAAAAATTCTAATAACAATTTTGAATATAGTTTTGAACTAATGAAACTGAAACAACACTTTTGAAAGACAGAAAAGATAGCTGTTGAAATACTGGATAATTGTACTCCTGAATCTGATACCGTATAGAGATGTCAATAATTTTGTTCTAATTTGCAATGTTAGATTAGGCTAATGTAATCTAAAAATGATTTATTTATGTTTATCTTAAGCACTTTTGTATATTTTTATATAAAATTATCCTATTTCTTGAGTATTATTTAATAATACACTGTTTTGATAATTCTGTACAACAACAATTATAGTTTTTTTTTTTTTTTTAACTTTCTCAATCTGATTGTTTTATGAATCTTCTCACATTTGAAATTTTCAAAGCTTCTTTTTTTAAACGTAACATTATTTTAAGATAATCACACAAATTGTTGGAAAATGTATTAAACTTAAACTCATATCAATTTGTAATTATTAGGAATTTTCAATTCCTGTAAAATAACTTTTCAAGAAATCCTAATTTCAGTTTAGTCATTCTCTTTTATCACAAAGTTTTCAAGATTCTTTTGTAAGCACCTGTTTTAAAGTAGTAGCAAAGCTTGTTATTATCGTCATTTCAATGTAATTTGTACGCTCATTTAATTCAGATGGTCAAGATTTCTGTCAGTTACCCAGATTTTGCTAACTTCAAACTTGTTACTAATGCATATCGTGATAGTTGAATCATTTTCCGGAATATTATTTTTATTAAAAATTATTTTCTCAATCTCACTTATTGAAATTACTTTCCTTCTATATATATTTCTTGATCTTCTTACCTTCAATTTCTTAATTTCAAAATATATATTACTATTTATCACTATTTTAGAGCTCTCTTAAATACATATTTTTCAAAAGAAGTTTTTATCAACAACACTTTTTAAATTACTATATTTTTTAGGGTGAAAATATTGTTTTAAGCTTTAATAATTAGTTTAAAAGTTCTGGCGATAAAAGATTTATATTTAGATTTCTTGATATATATTTTGCATTAGGGGTATCCTTCTTCTTCTTTCGTACTATTCTCATATGCAACAGGTATTGAAGGTAATTAATTTCCATTTTCTTCTAATATAGCTTTTAAATATATGTAGCTTTCTATGGGTTTATGAATAATCATTACTCGTGTGGCTGGTGTTGATATTCAAGAGCCTCCATTACTGAACAAACATAACTACAAAAAACTACATTGCCTTCTTTAGAAAAATCATCTCTAAAATCATTATGTCGATTACGATTACACAATGTCATTAAAATCTTAAAATAAGATCTAATGAGATAAAAAGTGAGGCTCTGATGAACTACCACCGGCAAAGTTAGAGTCATTTCTTTCCTTTCTTTCTTCTTCAGCATCACTTAGCTGGGGAAGGAATTATGGTTATAAAATTGGAACACTTGGGTACCGGATACTACTAAGTATCCGGTACCCAAGTACCAGATAAGTCTTCTTGGCGTCAAATCATCGTGGATAAATTTATTTTTAATTTTCAGTAAACATAGAAGAATAGAAATGATATTCACAAAACTGTGCTTGATGAAAAAAATCCTGATTACAGATTTATGTAAGGCGCATAAAATTGCATTAGAATCAGGATTTAATTTTCTGACAAAAACAATTTTATTGACCAGTGTAATTAAATTTAAGTAAAATACATTTTTAAAATACATTTTAAAAAATGAAATAAAAGAGAGAAAACATTAAAATATTGTATCTTAATCTTAAAAATGTTGACAATTTTTAATTATATTTATAGCGTAAAAAACTATTAAAATGTGTAAAACTCTTACTGTATAAATAAATGTTTTTTATGTAAATTAGAAATAATTATTAAAATGAAATAAATGTATTAGAAATAAAAAAATGTGTGATTTACTTCTTTTAAGTCATTTTTAAGCACAAAGTTAAATTTTGATATAAAAAAATAATGAAATAGCTTTCCTTGTAATTTCTTGAAGCAATATGACTACTTATATGAGAAAATAAATAAAAAAAAGCATTTAAGCAAAATATTTTATTTTTTTAAAAAATCAATCATTAAAATAATACTTCTAAGGTCTAAAGTAGTTCAAAGTAAGTGAATGTGTCATGCTTATTTTTTTCCATAAAAAATGCTTTGTGATGTTTTATTTAAATTTCTTCACAAGGAGATTTTGATATGAGATTATAACGTCATACCGAAATCCCTTTGTGGTATTTACACGAGATTATGAAAAGCATCTTTTTCATGTGGATCAAAAGTGGAGAAAGACTAAGTATTTCTGAAAGTGAGTGACAGAGTCACCGAAGCCAGCCCAGAAGATGAAACTCCAATCCATCAAAGAAAAAGAAATGCTCAACGGACACGTGATTTCCATTACACGTCAATAAGGTGGGAAAGGGTCAGACTTTTTCTGACCAACTGACCGATCGCTTCACCATCAAGACAGCTGACGAGGAAAAACTTCCATTAACGAGGAGGTCATCAAGAAATAGGGAGAAAAGACAAAGTTATAGATTCTGTAGGTGTGTGTGTTCAATTCCTCTGAAAGATTTTTTTTGGAAATCATACTTGTCTGAACTTTAAAGAAAAATTTTCTTTAAATGCTTTTAGACTGGGTTTTTTTTATTGCAAATGCATGATTTCTGTTCTGTGATATCTGATTATAAAATTGAAAAGATTTATTTCTAATAAGATCTCTCAGGTTTTTAAAAAAGATATTATATTCGATATTAATGTATTGCTTTGTGACAATTAAATTTTTTTTAACGATTCTATAAAATTCTGACTGTTACGCAACTCCTATAAGCTTTTACACTGTAGATCAAATGTGGTATCATGCAAAAATTACAAAAATTTTATGTTAAAAATCATATAAATTCAAACATTAGATATGAGATGAATTATATTTATTTGTAGAATGTTGTTTGCTATCTTCTTAACATTCACTCAAAATTCAAACTTTGACTAAGAAATTTTTTTTGATATGAGACTATCAATAATAATATGATGAGGTCAATAATAATAAGTACTGTAGTTGATAAATTTTGTGTCTATGAAAGTAAGAACAATAAATATGCGAAAACTGTTAATATTTCTTGCTTCGAAATAATATCCATAGCTATCTACATATTTCCCCCATCTTTCGGACAGTTTGTGAATACCACGCCAAAAAAATGATTTGTCTTTTGAGGCTATACAGTCATCTAGGCAAGATTTGACGTTTTCGTAAGAAGTGAAGCGCTGAACAGCCAATGCGTATCCCAATGATGCAAATAGGTGTAAATAGAAAAGAGCCAAGTCTGGTTAATAAGCCGCATGTGCTAAGGGCTCCCAGCCGAGTGCCTTAAAGATGTCCTCGGTTGGTTTAACACGGTGGCTAGGTGCGTTGTCATCAAGGAAAATCACTTTTTGCTGCCGTTCTTGTATTTCTTGAAATTTTCGATTATAGCATCGTTAAAATCAAGTTGCTTGTAGCGATCAGTATAACCGGCTTTGCGGATTTAAGAAGCTCATAATAGATTGGCTACACCTAATCCCAGAAAATACAGAGCATTGTCTTGCAGTCGAACCGATACGACCTTGCGGTCGATTTGGTCGGCTGTCTGGGTGTCCACATATAATCGACTACGCTTGGGATTCTCAAAATAAATTCATTTTTCATCGCCAGTCACAATACGATGGAGATATGACTTGCGGTTGATGGCATGCAACATTTCGCACACGATTTTTTGGTTTTCCTACTGATTGTTCGTTAACTCGTGTGGTACCCATCTACCGACCTCTATTATCTAGCCCATTGCTTTGAGACGATGGTAAACAGTGCTCTGGTCAACAATTTTCTTGCAAGATGTTCCTTCATTTGTTTTACGATGTTTTTGCTTTATATATATATATATATATATATATATATATATATATATATATATATATATATATATATATATATATATATATATATATATATATATATATATATATATATATATATATATATATATATATATATATATATCCACATCATATCCATGCTGTTGGTAATTAAACTAATATAATAAGTCACAAACCAAAGCAAGTATGCAAGTAACTATTAATAGATTAATAGTATATTTTGAAACAAATGACAGTTACTTTTTCTGTTCTGCACATGATGTCACATTTTTCCAAAAGAAAGAAAAGGATGAATTGTACAGCGTTGAAACTTGAAATAAGAATTTTATATATAATTATTTTGCAATTATATTAAATCATCATAATTGAATATTATTACAATACTTTAATAGCCTATTCTTTTAAAGTTAATTTTTTGAGTCAAAACTAAGTTTTTAAGTTCACGAAATTTAAAATACAATTACACCTTTATGATAACTGTATTAATTATTAAATTTAACTGTATTACTCTTAATGAAAACGCGTGTTTCCTCCGCCGAAACGGTTAAAATTATCATGAAAAAATGCTAAATTACTTTTCCTAAAAATGATTAAAATAATGTGGTTTAAACTAAAATAGCTACTTATAGAAATGCCCATTTTTATCTTGAAAATAAATGAAAATAAAATGCGAACAATTGAGGATAAACGTATTATGACATTATTAAAAAATAAAAAATGGTAATTAAATGCCGCCTAAAATATTAAAAAAATTCATGCATTTTATAACAAATGTAAACATATTTCACTTGGATATTAATTCAACGTTTGTTTAAATTATATTATTCATTAAAAGCTATTTTTCATTTTCATTAGAATTCTTCTTGAGAAAAATTTTAAACAATTTGTGTGCGAAAAGACTTGTTTTCAACGTATTATTTTTGAATATGCAAAAGGAGTCTAGATTTTTTTTTTCGAACTTTCTGAAGTTTTGGTAATATGAGACTTTGTGTTATGTTTCCTTGTCAAGTAGTCCTTGAAATTTGAATGTTTAAAAATTTTTTCTTACTGCTAAGAAAAAAAAAGTGATTTGAAAAGCAGAATTTCCGTATAATTTTCTTACTGCTTTGTTCATTCTTTTGCATATCTGTCTTTTTGTGCTATTCAAAACGCTTCTTTTAATTAAGAAAAAATGAGCTTCTTTGCTTTGAAAGAGAAATGAAACTCTTGGTGTATCCATAAATAAATAAAATGAGAAAATTCTTAAAAAAGTAAAAAAGTGAAAAAAAAATGCAAAAAGACATGCATACGTAGTTTTGCACAAACACAAGTTGATTTTAACTGTGAATAACTTAAAAATTATAAAAAGGATTCTATTTTAAAATATAATGACTTAGTAGCAATTAGTAGGAATATGTCTCGTTACTATTAGAGTAAAATAATTTAAGTAGCTTCTAGCATCGCTTATAAAAACTATTTACATTGAAAAATTGATTTTTATTTCATTTATTCTTGTTAGAATTTTGTGGAGATTTAATTAAAATTGTTATTAACGTAAACTTATTCAATAGCTAGTATTTGTTTGATTACCAAAATGTTTTGCTCACGATTTATAACTAAGCTCACAGGACTCATTACTTCATGGTTTCGATATAATTATTAAATACATGTGAGTATTTTTGCAATTTTTGGTGTAACAATAATTGTTCGATAATTATTAATTTGACCGATATTCATTTAAATTTTAATCTTTATATGAACAAAATTTGAGAGTTAAATTATAATTGGTAATATAATTGAAATTTAAATAAGCTTTTATATATTTTTATGAATCATGTGGTGTAAAACATTAATTCATTAGTTTTGGTTTTTTAAAGTTATATTTTAATGTAATTCAAAATAAGCATTACTTGTAAAAATTAACATACATATGTGACTAATAAGAGGATTTTTTACAAGTTTTTGGTGAAATTATTTTTCTTTTAGTCAATGACTCAATGATTAGATCTCTAGGTAGAAACTCATCAGTTTGTGAATGACTCTTACTTCGGACATAATTATTGGCATTTGGAATCTAAGCTATTTAAGCTTCAAGTTCAAGCTGATAATCCCTATTTTCAAAAATTAAAATCTGAATGGCAAATAAAAAGTCTCTTTAGGTGTTTTTTACTAAGGCAATTTTGTTGCTCTTTTATCATTTCTTGCACTCGAGAATCAATTAAACTACGACTTTTAGCTTACAATAGATCTTGAAATTCTGAAATGTGTAAACCCCAGATGTGAACCAAAAACAAACATTATTGAACAAAAGGAAATATTGCTAATTTCTCAAATAATATTTCATCAGCTATTTCAGAAAGCCAGTGACTAATAAAAACAATTATGTCAAAATTTGCATAAATCGTATAAGCTTCTATAATACTGATCAGATTTAAAATTTAAACAAATTAAAGTTCTCCAAATGTTTCCAAATTCGATTTTTTATTTTATGTTTCTAAGTAGCGTTATCTTTCACAAGATCCCGAAAAATACTTAGTTTTAAAATTTCCTACATTTTTTGCAAAAACATATATCAAAATTTAAGATAAATCTTGATAATTACATCAACAATCTTATTTTTTGAAGTTCCCGGAACGGTTCATCAAGTATTCTTCCAGTAATCTTACCAACCCCACCTTCAACCCTTCGGTATGCATTTACTCATCCCGGTATTTCATTTCCCACAAGTTCATAACCCGAAACAAAATCTAACCCATTATAAAACTTCGTATTCATCATTTACCGTCTACCCTGCTTTACCTCATTAAGATGGGGGAAGAACATATTTACGCTTGGCTGGGGGGCTTTTTCCACTTCGTTAACGGGCCATCTTCGGCCTAGTTCTTGCAGAAGGCACCAGGGCAATATTTCCTCATTTTCTTGCCGTGCTCCACCCAGCCGGCTTGATACCATGACACAGTGACAGAGCTTAAAGCTTTTGTTTTGAACCCTTTAAACACACCGTTAAAGAGGTCATTTAAAGTTGGTATTTACGAAGCGTCACATATAATATCTCCTTACGTCTGGAAATCTCGAGGAATGCGATATTTCGAGCAAGATTTCTCCCTTTGAGCAGAAAGTTAGAAAACTATAACCAACACCGCATCATTTAAGTGGTTATTTTAGATGAAAGGGAACCTATCATGTTTTAAACTTATCTCTTTAGGAACAGCTGGCTGACGGGGAAAAGAATTTATAACACAAACTTCTGTATTTCAACAGATTCAACATGTTGAGATACGAATGTTGAATTATTAAGTTTAGGGAGCACATTTAAGAATTATTAAAATAGAATGGCTTTAAATTTGGCTTTAGAAAATTGTAATTTTTTATACCTTTAAATAATTATAATTATTTTAATAGATCATTAAAGGGACGTAAGAAATGGATCATTGATAAACAAATTTGGTTCAAGTGGAATTTACTTTAGAATTTTTTTGCCTAAAATAGAGTAAATAATTTATGAAAAGTTTTTCATAGGTGGATAATAGAAACATCAATATTCTTTAAGTGTTAGATTTAAATAATGTACGCAGTTTTAAAGTAAACATATTTAGTATTATATTTTTTATTGAATTTCAGTTAAATTTATAACATATTTGAATGTGCTTTAATTTGATCTTGAGCAGTTTTTGAATCAAGGATATATATAAATCTAAGCTTAAAATAGTTTTTCTTCTCCTTCTGAGAATTTCTTAGCATTCCCTAACTCTTTATTTATTAGGCCAAAGCAAACTTTGTCACTTTAAAACGAAAAGCAATAAAACTTTATATTCTTTTTTTGTTATTTGTGCATGTGTTTTAATCACGAATTATTCTTTTTTGTAATAAATGATTAAATAACGACAACTCAATAAAGCTCCCTTGTAACTGAGAGAAAATCTATATTTCTGATAGAGGTATCATGCAAACTAATCATTAAGAAATTTCTAATGAACATCAAACTTTAGCCAAGACATTACTTTTAAAAAATAATTTCTCAACATCTTTGTTTCTAGTGAATTTTCAATAATTTAATAGTTTAATGGTAAATAATAAATTTGCTATTAAATTAAAGAAAAGAAATATTTATTTGTAACCTATAAATTAACTAACCTATTGTTATGTGGATTCGAAGTGTTATTTATTAAAAAATGCCTGATGATTCAAGAAACGAAATGAGGAAAAGCTTATCATATATTTTGTTAAGTAACTTCATTTATTATATTTGATGAAATTTGATGTGAATTATATATTTTGAGCATGGTTTGATAGTTCATTCCTTATATCACAGTTTGGTAATGTATTAATCATGTGTTGGTAGTTCATTTATTCATTCATATTATGGTTGAAAATATGATTTGCCATGCGTATAAAATTGTGTACTTATAAATTTTATAATAGAACATTAAATAGACTTTTTTTGATAATATATCTTCTGTGACACAATATAATACACACAGTTAAAGATGATATATATTCTTTACTTTACATTATATCAGTCACTTCTAACGTGGTTATCTCATACATTTTGTAGTCGCTTTCTAAAATTTCATTGATATGTTTTATATTTGATTTTTTTTGCATCGGATTCTTCTTATTCCTTTACCTTTTTTTCAAGACATACATACTTTTGTACAATTTAATAATCTTATATTTCTTTTTCATTATAAAGACAATAATTTAATTCAATATATTATTAAAATTATTAAGCATGTCATTATAATATTAAAAGCTTAAATTACAAGTATGCTAAAATGATATTTAGTAATTTTTTTTAAATCACTAGTCAAAATTTGGTATCAAGCAGTTTAGAAAACATGGTATATATAGCCTAACAACCAAATGTCGTTTTAAGGATTTGAACATTTGTCGCATGTTGATAAAAGGATTTTTAGAGTGTATCCATCTGTCACAAAAGAAGAATGTGGAATACACTTAAGCAACCGACATGTATAACAAGATTATAACAACAGCTGAGATCGAACTTGGAGTTATGCACCTCGAAGAATGTAGTTTTTTATTATATCACAATAAGAATAAATACCACAGGAAAAATAAACGATTACGTTTTAATGCAATGTAAACTTGGAAAACTTCTTAATTCCCAAATTCAAATATTTAATGAACTTTTATTATTATTTAAATTATTTTTAATATCAGAGAATTGATATATCAAAATAATACGTTCTATGAAATAATATTTGTTAAATATCTGAATTTGGTAAATTAAGAAATCTTCTAAATTTTCTTTGCTATTAAAACGTAGCTGACTGCTCATAAAATTTATGAAACATAAACAGAACTTTTTCTACAATGAATCAGATTTATAGCTTGTTATCTGGATCATAAAATGTTAAACAAACTATTAATCTAATTTTAATAGGACTTTTACGGATCGTAAGTCATCTCGGAGACTATAATTTCCTGACTTCTGTGCTCAAGGCATGGTAAAATCTCTTTCGATCTTTTGTTCTCAATAAAATCATTGTTTAAGTTTTATGTTTCAAATCCTCGCATCTGTAAGTTTAAGAATTAATGAATTAGTTAAGATTTTATTGATTTTGGGGAAAAATATTTTTATCTTTTATTCTTTTGCATGCTAAAAGTTTTTTTATTTGTATTTTAATAATATTATAATATTTTAATATTGAGATGTGGATATGATTTTCAATATATATAAAATAGAAATGATTATTAGTGATTTCATTCCAATGTAGAAAGATATTTATTAAATAAAAAATATTCGATGATTAAAGTGTTTTTTCAATGATTAAAATTTAACTCTTTTTATTTTTAAAACTTAAACAAATCCTCATAACGATATTTTATAAAGTTTGTGTCTGTATGAAGGTTTGATAAATTTAGTCGAATGAATATCAATTACAAAGAAATACTAAAAAATATAATTAAGTATTTTGTTAAATGAACAACGTATGGAATGATTTAAAAATTTTGCACATTTATTTAAGAGTAAATTAAAAAAAAACATGTTTATTATGGCTTGAAGTGGAAAAATTAGAATTTTTATTAAATTAAGATAGAAATTACTTAGAAAAGAGATAATAATTATTATATCTTTTAAATATAAGCATTTACTTAATAAAAAAGAAAATTTTATTGTTGAATATCTTTCCTTAATTTTATTGAACCTACGTTAATGGCTTTATTTCGCTGTTTTCTCCTTTTTAATGCTCACAATGCTAATTTAAATCAAAATATCTATATGATGTATTCTTAATAAATAATAATGCTCGCTTAATAAATGTAACTTTGACTGCAAATTTTGAAAAATGTATATTATTAAACCCTCATATTTAATTTAAATTTCACTATCAAGTTAAAATTGCATAATTTGTTCAAATATATTTATGAGCAAAAAAGCATTTTATATATTTAAATTATGAATTTTTTTTATTTAAATAGTCATTAAATATATTTTTAAAAATTCATAATATGCATTAAAAACAAAAATACGCAATAAAGCATTGATCTTTTTAAACATTTAATTCTTCCTTCCGTTGTACAATAGAATATCATGACGTTATAGAAGAAATCTAAAGAAGAGCTCATTTAGTTTATTTTATATATTATCTGAAACAGCACATAATCCACTTATATCATTTTTTAATAGAGCGTTTCATTAATGCGATACAATAAGATTATAGTTTTAAGACTCTTAAATGAAATGCAATGAATGTAATGATAATAAACTTAAAAAAAAGTGTTATTAAGTGGTCGAATAAAATTGTAAAGTTTTATTTTTAGGCACTTTAATTGATTATAAAAGGAATTACTTTTTAGTTATCACTCTATCATGATGTTTTAAGGGCCTGATTAGTTGATTTCAGAGAATTACTTGATTCTTATTAAATTTCTTTTAAATTGAAATTATACAATTGATTTTATATGGTATACGAATACATAGCTCATATTTATTATCTTATAATATTCGATTTGATGAGATATATTATGCTAAGTTAATTTTGTTTCTAATACTTATTTGCCAATAAACGGTTGTAATATTATATATATATTTCCAAATGAAAAAAAGGCAATATTCACAATTTTCTTAGCGCGTGGACAAATATTTAACAAAGAAAAAAATTAGCCTCTACTTCTCAGAACATAATAAACAAAATGTATTAAGGAATTCAAAATTTGAATTGACTGTTGTCGGAATTTTTTATTTCATTGGACTTATATCGAATTTTTATTTTATTCAGATAATTAAAAATAATTAATTAACGATAACTATTCACATAATTAAATAATTATCAATTATGAAAGCAATTTTTTCATAAAATCAAATTTTGAGTAGAAAAAAATAAATTTTACTTAAAATTATTCCAATAACTTTTATAAAAATCAAGCTAATTAAAGTTACTTAAAAAAGTTTTAAGACATTATTTTGAAAAAATCTGTTTAAATTAAAAAAAAATTAATAAATGATTTTATTTGAATATAAAAATGTATAACTCCAATCTTAATACACATTTAAATAGAGAAAGACTGTATGGAGTATAATATATTACAACATAAATATATAATTTGCAGTGAATATAAATATAGGCATATATATTATATATTATGTTGAAGGTTGCTTAAATTTATGAAGAAACTTTCAACGTAATTTTTTATAAATGCATTATTATTTTAGAAATTATAAATAAGTTAATTTCTAAATAAGAAAAAATAATTGTAGTTCAGAGCATTGAATTTCAGTGTTTTAAATATTATAAGAAGATATTTCTTTAAGCATTTACTATTTTTTCTCTTTTGGATTATTATCAAAATTCTAGCAACTTCTTAAATAAATCTCTTTTTATATTTTTAACAAATATTTAGATTCAATTTTCGTTTGTATGACTAATAAATACATTTATACCAATGCTTTTACTTCTATAGGGCATAAAAGAACAATACATAAGGTTTAAAAATATATGTGTCAGCAGAAGAATTTCTGATTCCAACAGCATCCTATCTTGTTCTCATCTTTGATCTTCAATATCCGACGTGATGCAGTAGACGATGACGAGGCATCTTCTGGTACTTTTCTAGATGTTCGACTGTCCCTTGGGGATGGAACTCGAATATTTGCACGCATGTATGAATATTAAGGGAGGAGCGAGGGATGTATTTAATGGTGGTACATCTCGTTAGAGAGGTTTTTCCGACTTGCATAATTTTCGTAAATTCCTTTCGGGTAAGAGGATCGTAGGACAGGAATCATTTATTTGCAGTTAAAAATTTCTTTGCCGAAGGGATTGAAATGAGCCACATCTTCAAGGTATGTGCACTTTTTTTTATAATGGCTTGTTTAAATTATGATATCAGGAGCTCTCTCCTCAATGAAATGATATTAATATTGTTTCATCATGAAAAAGAATTTCCGTTTACCTTTAAGGTATTCTGCTTAAAGAAACAAGATTTAGGTTAGAAACAAATGAGTTCCAAAAATTCTTGCGACATATAAGAGCTCAGTATTGATTTTCAAAATGATAATATTCTGAGAATATTTTTTTATATTTTCTATACTAAGTTCTTAACTTGTTTTATATAGTAAACTTTATATAACAATACATTAAATGATAATAGATAATTTTTGAAAATTTTCCTTGAAAATATTCAAAAAATGCGTGCAAAATGTATGCCAAAAATAAGTGTTTTTGATCGATTATTATCATTTTTAAACTAGGGTTGAAAATATTAAATCAAATCTTGATGAGTTAAGATTTGAATCTCGATTTGTGAACTATTTATTTAATCTTTAATTCTTGAAAGAAGTACCCTCCTTCAGCATTACGTTCGATACGGAAACTATAAACGTGATTATTAATTAAGATAATTTATTAATGTATCAAGATAATTTCAGTATTTTTCTATCAAGTAAATTCAGATCATGTATCAAGATAATTTCAGCGTTTCTCTGCTATAAATCTGTACTACACTGCATTTTATATATATAAAAAAAGAAATACATTTTTTGAAATATTCATTTTAATTTCTTTACGTGCAATATCATCTTCAAACATCTATAAGTAAAAAATGTGTATAACGTATTCAATATTTTTCATTTAGATAATAATATAAAAACTGTATTATTTTACATTATAGCTCCCATATTTTCGACAATTTTAAAATAGTTTCTTTCAGGAAGCCTCTTTTTAAAGCAATTGCAGAGGTACTAATAAATGCAACAACTAATAGCTGCATATAAAAAAATTGTTGTTAAATTCACAGTAATTTTTGAAAAAAGACTAACATGTTTGAATCATTAACATCTAAGTTTGTAGCATTATCTCTTTCAAAACTTAACAGTATTCAAAAAACATTTTACAAATCTTTATAGTTAACTCAATTTATGTTTTTGAAGTGGATTGAAATGAAATATATAAAACAATAAAATAATACTTTGTTTTAATAAGTAACTCTTAATAATTTTTGATATAAAATAGTTAATCTAATTCTCTTTTATAAGAAAACTAATTTCATTATTTAAAATTTTAAATGGGTATAGATATGGAACGCAATGTTATTTGCAAAGCATGTTAATTAATCTTTTGAAACTGTTGCCAGAGATTGCATCTAAAACACTGTATATTATAAAAACACTATTTAAACTCATAAAATATAATATATGTTTGTTAAATATAGCTTGATTTTTTTTTAGAAAGAAATTCAAATGTAAAAGATAATTCTAATGACCCAAACGAAAGAATTAAAATTACCAAATTTAAACTTTTCTACTACTTTTAGAAATTTGTGCTTTTAACTTTTGATTCAAGCGTGTTTACATGTTTCAATTATACAAAAACGTTTTCATATATTTAATATATTTTAAGATTATCAAAATCAAATGATAATTTTAAAATATCATTCTTAATAATATTCTCCAATTTTGATAACTTTTGTGATTGAATATATTAAATTATCGAACTTTATTTAATACCTTTTAATGCTATTTTAGAAGTTTCTTAGAAAATAACAATCTTATTAAAGTTGTTATCCAAAATACAATTTTAAACAACCTTTTTAAGCAATTAAAACCTATGGGATAATTTTTTTCAAGTTTCATGCATTTTATGAATATTGTTTATGTATTAGTGAATTTGACACTTTGCATTGTTCTTCTGTTTTAAAACGTAATCGTCAACTATTTCAAAATGAATTTTACAAACATTTGAGATTGTAGTTACGAAAATAACCCATATTTAATCTCAAATAATTAAAATATTATAATGTTTCCTTTCTTGAACATCCATTGTAATTTTATTAATTTATTACTAATTTTGTAAATGTTGCATTCCCTAATCTTTTCCAAAATTATTTTGTTCATGAATTTTAATTTATTAAAAAGATAAGACTATTTTTAAAGTGTTTTTTAGCAAGAAAAAGGAAAGCACATTTTTGTAATAATTTGTTACTTTTTTATGTGTTTATGTATTTTAATTAACTTGTATCTTTTACAGAGAGAGTAAGAAATATCATTTGAGGAAAGAACTATTTAATTATGAAATTCAATAATTATTTACCATTCGACAGTTTAATAGAAATTTTATCAAATAAATTGCAAAAAAATGCAAGGTATTTAGTTATATAATTCTAAGATTGTGATCTCTTAACATCAATATTCATTCTCAGCAACAGTGACCCATCAAAAATGATAATCTCTTTCATCAAATATTATGAGTAATAAAATTTGTAACTATCATGTGCATTAAATATTTTCACTTGCCATGTAAAAGGAAAATAAATTTCTTTCATATAAGACTTTAGCTTTTAAAAATGTACCAAAGTTAATATTTAAAGCTAACAGTTTTGGAAAAAATGCGTATAAAAATTTTTGAAAAAAGACCAATAAAATATATGAAGACATTCTTTTAAAAGCAATATTTTTGTTGTAAATTGAATGTATAAATATTCACAATGAAAATAACATACAGAAATTTTACTAAAAAGCAAAATAAAATTATTCTGTTAAAGTTAGTTTTATTTACCTTTTATTATTAGCTACTAGTTATATCAAACATGTATTTATTTTTGTCATAGATATTATTTTTAATACAAATGAAACAGGTAAAATAAAATTATTCTAAAGTATATTATTTTTATGTACATATGCAAGAAAATAATTAAATTTTTTTTAAATAAACAAAATTTTATTTTATAATCTTATAACCAAGGCTATAAATTTAAAAGTATAGGTGTAAACTATTTTGAACAACACTCTTTTAGAAAATAGTACAGGGTTTTATAAATTGTAATTCTGGTATTATATTACTATTAAAATATTGACTTGAATGATAGAATATAGAAATAAGCTATCTTTAATGCAACTACAAGTATTTATTGTCATTGCATTTTTTCAACACAATTTAATTATGTATTGAACTTATGAAATGAGAAATTATTTGCAAGAAAACTTCTTACAAAATTTAGATTTTATTAATACTTAAGGTTTGTTATAAATATGTCTGAGTGAATTTAAGTGAATATTTTGAGTTTTATTAAAATATACATAACAAATCTATTCAATTAAGTGCCATTTCTACTAAACTTTATAAACGCTTAATTAAAATCTATTTTAATTATAACTTCATAGTTTCTTTTTCTTATCGTTTTCATTTATATTACTATATATTTTTAATTTTTGTTCAATATTTTTGTTATTATTAGCCATTAAGTTTTGCAAATAAATATAATTGAATCATAGTTTTTGAAATGAAAACATAAGGTTGATAAATTGCATCCATTCTGAATTATTTTGCCACGAATATTAATATTTATTTTGCTTCAACATTATTGCAGTCAGTTTTAGTGCTAAACATTTCATATTAAGCTTAGAATTTAGTGACTTTACACACAAGAAATAACAGTAAAAAATTATATTATGAAGGGATAATAATTTTAAGGTAATCAACTTATTCATGCTACAAACCTTTGCCATTAAAGATTTCTATTTTTTAATTTAAAATATTTCCTAGTCCATTCTTGAATTTCTGTTTAGCATAAAAAGGAAAAAAAAATGAAATTGGTGAAGATAAAACATACGGAGACATGACTTACTATTCTTTCAGAGAATGAAATTATTACTTTAAGGAAATATAAGGTTATTTCTCTTAAAAGACACGAAAGAAACTGAGTAAAAGTAATTGCCCACTAAAACGAGGTGTTTCTTTAGCATAAAATACGGTGATAAACATAAAGTACCCATAAAAATGCCATAATATTTTTTCTTTTAGGTTTTTGAAATACCGACCAGATGCTTTGAGATGCAAGTTAATTGATGGAGTTCACAGCTATCAAGAAACAGTTTAAAAATCTATTTTGATTTGATATTAAAATTTCGAAATCATAAAGAATGTTTGATTATTGAATATAAATTTTCTCGTAACGAATTGTTTTTTATTTTTTTAAATATGATGTTTTTTATTATTCATTGAATTAATAACAATCAATTAATAACTTCCTAATTATATTACTTTTTAGAAAAACAATAAAAATATTATATATATATATATATATATATATATATATATATATATATATATATATATATATATATATATATATATATATATATATATACATACATTGTTACAAATTTATAAATAATTATTGTAGATGTCTTAAAATATCTCAGACAAATCGGAAATACTCACAGTTTGGGCAAAAATTGCGGTATTTAGACGTGTTATACGTTAAAAGCAGGTTTTCTAACGATTTGGTGACTTGGCGATGTTTTGGCGAGAAAACTTGGCGACATTGTTGGCAACTTGGCGAGAAAACTTGGCGACATTGTTGGCGACTTGGCGAGAAAACTTGGCGACATTGTTGGCGACTTTGCGAGAAATGGATATTTTTGGAAACATTCATCACCTATGCCCTAGGACCAATATTTAACGAGATAGCCTAGAAGCTTCCAGAACCTTGGCGAAATTAGTAGATTTTCCCGCCAAGTCAGGTATAAATACCGCAGCCCGACATAGTTGGGTTTTGTACACACAGTCAGTTTTGTGAAGACGATTAGTCGTAACTGCTTGTTTAGAGAAGCTGTTCTCTGCCTGAGGTATTTGAGACCTGTGATTGGAAGCTGTTACTTATCGTATCTGACGAATTGTATCTGTATAATTGTGATTATTACAGCTGGTATTTCTAGCGGAATTTTTACGAATAAAAGTCTTGTGTTCATCGAGTAGTTGCTTTTTTCAACTCTCAATCCACACGAACCCCGAAGTTCGGTACAATCTATATATATATCACATCTCCAGGAAATAGTAAGGTTTTATGCTTATTGAGTTTTCTGGTAAACTTATTATTACTTTTGAATAAATGAAGATTGATTACATAAAAAAAGAGCTAACTCTTTTTTTTTATAATTAATATACCAAGATATTACAATTTTACTAAAGTCATACTAATCAATATGTTTCAACATGTTTCAATAAGTTTTAACATAAAATAAACATGCATAAAAATTTAAATTATAAGATATATGTAAAAAAAATTGTTAATTTCACATAAATTTTAATTAAATAGGCAATAATTTAGAGCTTAACTAACAAAACCTTTAAATTAATATTTTTACTATAATGTTTATTTAAATGTATTATTATTATTTAAATGTATAAACATCTCTAATAACCAACATAAGACAACTATAATAGAGAAACTTACATCACACAATTAGTTGTTTAAAACTCTATCTAAACATTTAATATTTTTAAAACAAGATTCTTGATGATATTAAAATTGGTTGTATTTCATTTGGTAAGTATAAAGGACGTGTATGCATTGCCGGCATGTTAAGAATAACTTATTAATATCTGATTGTTGATAACATGTTAATAACTAACGTTTTAATATCTAATATTCACACAATTAAAATTTTTACTACTTGCGTTATTTTTATTATGCATTATTTATTATACATCATTTTATTAATGCGTTATTTATTATAATAAAAATATATTATTTCCAACATTGTAGAAAGAAACTTAATAATAAGCAAATCTTACTTTAATTTTTAAATTAAATTTTAATTGCTCATGTTTCGATAACAACAATTGAACACTTTATAAAAAATTTACTATTATTTCTTACATTAAAATATATTAAAAGAAATAAATAACGTTACATTACTTATATTAATATATTACTTATATTAAAATACATTGAATCCGAAAATAATTTTTAATATCAACTAGAGAAAGAAAATTGTTGTAAGTTTAAAATAAAGATGAAAATATAAACATTATGGCAGTTTAACCAGACGTATTTGTTTTGTGAAAATGAAATCCTTAAGTGATACTTTATTTTAAAAGCCTTAAGAAATTCTTATAATATTTTCCAAAGAATTAAATTACAGAGAAATTACAGATTTAAATTTGCTTCTAAACTGGCACCCTGACATTTTCACTCGACACATAATATTTCCGCACCGGATATAAAGTGAATATCTTGGAGCTTAAACACGCAAATTATGTATATGTAAAATGAAAATCACCCACTACAAAATGAATCCCCAAAGATCACTGGGGAAACATTTTAAGCCCATGTAGCCAATTGTAGAAAATTATGTACTTGAAAATTCAGGAAGTAGTAATGTACTTCATTTCCGTATTTTATTTTCTACATTTTTCCTTCTTGAAGATTTCTGGTTTTCTGGATTTTACGTAAGCCATTTATGGAATTTAAATAAACGTTCCACTGCATTTTTTCCTCCTCCGTTTTCACTTACACTGCCCCCTCACTCAATGCGATTCGTTAAATTTCCGGGTAAAATTTCCCTCTCAAAGTGCCAGCGGAGGTAGTTTGATGGTGTGGGGATTCAGTAGGAGGAATCACGTGACGTGTATAAAGTCATTTTTAAATCTTTTCTTTCCTATTTAAATTCCTGACGTCTCTCGGGGACCAAATAATATTAGAGCGGGTCGTCGTGCTTATATTTATTTATTTATTTAGCGGCAAGTTGAATAAGACTATTACGCGGAAGGTACTTGAAATTGAAGGCCACTCCCTCACCAAACAATGTATCTACGTCACGTAGATGAAGATTTAAGAGGGAGTAAGGCAAATCAAATTCCTTACAGAATAGTAAGAAATACATTAATTTGTATTTAAGTGAAAACTTTGTGTGAATGTAGAGCACCTTTCTGACTTTCAATTCTTAGAATATTTTCAATATATAGTCATTACTTGCTTATGTTGTATCACTTTTCACTCTTATTTAACTTCAACTTACTGATAAAAATTATCAAAAATGAAAGATATAAATTAGCTTTCCCATATTTTGTTTATTGAAGTATTTAAGTTTTAAAACTGTAACGTTTCCAATTCGGAATTTTATTTTTTAATAACAACTTCTAATATAAAAATAATAAAAATTTCATTGAAATTTTAAGAATACTTTGCACAAAAAAATGTAATAAATTAAAATATAGATGTAATTACTTTGTTATCAAGTTTTCTAAAATAATTTCTCAGATAATGTTTACTTGTGATAGTTTACTAAGAAGATCACTTTATTTTTAAAAGTTTAAAACTTTGTTGGGAAGAATTCTAGAATTTAAATATTAATAAAAGCTGTTTCATCTCTTGAGGAGATAATTTTAAATATTGATAATGTGGTTTATTTTTTGTAATATGTAAATTTAAGATTTTAATTGGTTTTTATTGTTTCACATATTTTTATTACTTTTCCTTTCCTCAAAGGTTTTACACATACAAAGTTATATAATAAAAATATTCACTTCATTATTTTGAACTATAACATTTCAACCAATACAAAAATTCTCCTTTTAAAATTTTTTTTCATTCTTTTGTCAAAATCCCCACATTGGGTATGTATATATATATATATATATATATATATATATATATATATATATATATATATATATATATATATATATATATATATATATATATATATATATATATATATAAACCAGTTATATTCTATTCTAATGACGGATGAGTCTTGTTTACATTTCAGACTGAAGAATCTCTATTAATTGCTCTAATATAAATACAAAATATTTTTATCTATAATTATGAATATAATTGAATACTGTAGTTGAATATTTTGAAATGTATAACTGGAATTCATGACTAAATATTTTATTGAATAAAAAGTACAAAAATTACTTACCGTACTAATTTAATGACTATTTTAATGCATTACAATTTACTTAAATAATTAAATCCATGAAATCAGGCTTTTCAATGTATATTTGACTTGAATATTTTGGAAGGTTAGAGAAAAAATAAAATCATTATAAAATTTTTGACATACATTGCTTATTTCAAATTCTTAAACATACAAAATCTTAGATGAAATTAGAGTGATATCTTGAATATATAATTTGCTTTCTTTGATTGAGTTTTCAAAACACAGTGAGGAAATCAAGGTAATGATAAAAGTTTCTCAATACATTTGTTTTTCTAAGCATTTAAACTTACTCTCACAATTTATTGTACTCGAATAATATTTTGTCTAATGAAATACCGCTAGTAATTATACATGTTTTGTGTTACTTTAAATATTGAATGACCACATGTAACTTAGAATTTAACATACCAAATTGTGAGAAGTTAGACACATTCCCTTTAATAATACTAAAATAATTGCGACCACAGTTACAGTGATAGCAGTAAAATGATAAATATTAGTTGATTAAACTTATGAATGACGTACTTCTGAAAATTGAAACTGAAACTGAAGTTTTATGGTAAAAGGACCCAGTTTGTAGAATATCTTCTAATTCAACAATTTCAACATCATTTGAGAGAAGAATATTCCACGTTCAAATTATCCAATGCTTAATGCAAATAACTCAGGACTTAGATAAGATGATTCAACATGCTTTAAAAGCATCATATGCAGTTGATTAATATAAACTAATACATTTGCTCAGTTGATATAATAATCATAATATATCAAGGGAAACTAATTTGATGTTGAATATTAGGTTATCAAATATTTTACCAATTAGAAGAGAGAATCAGTTTGGTATTTAGAGTGAGCAGTACAACTCCTTTTTGTTTTTTAGTTATAATTATAATTAAATTTCATTTATTTGGTATCGATATTCAATAGCACAGTTTTATAGCAAAATATGTAGCGATGCTATTACGATCAGATTTGTTTTTGTTTAGGTGATAATCATTAATGCTGATATTTTTTGGGTCACGGCAAGAGTCTTTATATTTTAACACTTCTCTTTTTTATTTGTAGATTAATTAAAGAATTTAAATATTTTTATTGAGTATCATATTATAGTAAGACATTGATGGAATGAAAGTCATTAATCGAATAAAAAAGATCAGAATTCAGGGCATTTGTTTGTCAACTTTTTTTATAAGTGCCTGTAGATTTGATTATGCTCCTGAACATGAATGATTCCTTTTAAAATATAAAATATTTGGCTTGAAAATTCCAGACAATGCTCATGTAGCCTAAAATATCTTAAATTATGATTTATGTAAAGTCACTTGATCAATTATATCAAAATTCAATGTGAGTTTGTAATAAACGCAATATACATTTTGATTTATCATATGAAATATTTCAATAAATACGTATGATATTTAAGTAATTATATTAAATAATTCATATGTTAATATAAAATAATTTCTTCATAGATTTTTTAAAAGTATTTTTGCAAAAAATAATTAAAATAATTAAATTTTGAGAAAATAATTTAGTTGTTTATATAACAAATTTCTACTTGTTAAGAAAATATTTTAGATAAATTGTAATATTGAATTGAAGAATTCAAAAATGAAAATGTTAAAATAAGATTTATTATACAAATTCATGATAGAAAGAATGATTGTGAGTTAGAATTTGAATTAGGTCACATAATTCACACCAACTTATTTTGACTGTTGAATTTGCTTATGAAAGTTATGTAAAAGTAATAGTTGTGTGCAGATTTATTTTTCATTTTTTCTTCACAACATTTTTTTCTTATAAATGAAACATATTGTATACTTTGTGTTAAGTAAAATACAAAGATTTACCTTATTTCATTAAAATATAATTTGAATGAACTTTCAATTTTTAAAATAAATTCAAAATTTTGAAAGTTTGTGCTAATAATCCATTCAGATATTTAGAAGCTAAAAGTATATAATTATTTTCGATTAATCTCAACTTTCACAGTCAGGAAAATTACTTCCTAGAGTTTAATTATTAGAATAATGGGAAATAATGTAACGAAGAATGCCCATTATCTTACTCTAATCAGCTAGTGTAATATACCGAGTTAAAATCAATAATAGAGGTTATTTAAAGAAAATTGATAAAAAAAAAGTAAAATTTATATTTGAATTTAATCAACAAATCAAAATAATTTTTGATTTTAGGTTTTATACTATTTTAAATAATCATTTTAATGTTATGAGCGTCAATGTTATAAATTGCAATGATAAATCCCTTAACGTTTATTACAATATTTTGCAATTTCTTGGAAAATCCCTTTATTCCAAGAAATTGCAAAATATTTATTAGCCAAAGTCACCTGGTACTAAATAAGAAGTTAGATTATATTTGACATAAAGAGAGAGAAAGAAAGAAAGAAAAAAAAAAAAAAGAACAGTTTGTCAGAATGACATGAAATTCATGTGTTGGTAACGCTTACTTTACACCATGTAATGGACACACTAATGATAAAGCTTGTTTTAAATTTCTACAATATCCTCCGTGTTTGGCTATTCTTCTTGAAGATTTTTCATAGATTAGTATTTATGAATCTTATAAGGAGAAACTTGGCAAATTACAAAGCAACAACTTTACAGATATACATGCAGAAATAAGAAACACAAACTTATCCCTCTTTATTCAACTGTGTCTAAAATTGAAGCCAAAATTTTATTCAGAAAAATTCTGTCTCAGCACTTTGAACCCAATGCACATATTGAGTTTCATTAATTTTAGTGAAACTCAGATTAATAAATGGAATGTACCATTTATATTACCATTTATCTAAAGTGAAACATTTAAAGATTAATGATACTTTCATACATATTTTTACTATTCGTCTTCAAATGTTTTATTTTTTATGCTTCAAATCCCAAGTAATAACTATATTTGATGGTAATTGTTTCTGATTTGAAGAGGAAAATATATATGAAATTAATTAAAAGGAAAGGAGTTCATGTAACAAAAAGTTTAATAGTTTATATTAATATATTCAATATTGATTTTTAAATGGTGGCTGAGTTTAGGCCCGTCACCGGTCATGATTGCCTTCTTAAGCACTTGTACCGTCTTCGTATAGTTTCAAGTCCTATCTGCAACGCCTGTAATCTGGGACGGGACATGGATCGGGACTATCTACTCCATTGTGAGGCATTATTGAAACGCTTAATTGTGGACCACTACTGGGAGGTCAGGGGCCTTTTAGATACATAGACTATTGTTACAACTATTTTATTTTTCATTTTTCTTGTTATTTTTATTATTTTTGCTGTAATTGTCTTTTTATCTGTGCCAGAGGAAAAAAAATATATAGATTTTTAATTGTATAAGCTGAAGTTTTTAATCAATTTAATTATTCACTACCCATTAGGTTTTGCAGATAAAATAGTTTTTCCATGAGTTGATTCGGGATATGTAATTTAGATAAATATAATACATGTTGAATGACATCATTAATTAATCATTTATAGTTATTTTAAAACTTTATCCATTATATACTACATAATAGTAATGTGGGAAGTATGAATAAATTAGAAAGAGATAATACTTATAAAAAAATTTTTATATACAGAAATTTGTCTTTTAAAAAAAATCTTTATATATTTTTCTTTTCATTATATTTATATTAAAGTTCTGACAATTTATGCGTCGTATGTTTTACTTTCACTGTTTTAGTAGATTTTTATAAAATTCTAAGTAATATTTCAAGAAAAGCTTCATGGATTATTACTTAAAATGGAATTTTAATGATTTAATTTATAAAAACAACAATTTAAAATTCGTTACATGAAGGATCTTTACATGAACCCAAATACACAGTAGATTTAACGCATCTGAAAGTATACGGGGTAAAGATCGAAAACTGCAGAATTTTTTTATGTATATCTCCCCCATTCATGTCAGGAATTCTCCGGAAACAGCAAAAGCATCCACTCTGGAGAGCCGGTGTCAATCATGCAAGGGAGAAAAAAAGGAGTTTGAAAGGAAATTTTAAGCATTCTCATTCTTTTATGAATTGGATTTTCATGCTTTAATCAATTTTATTTGATTTAAAATTTAGCAACAGCAGTTTCTGATTTGAGAAAAAGTTAAAAAAGTTTATTTCAGGTAGCCATGTTTCGAATATTGTGATTGATTTAAATGTAATCTCAACAGAATGTTTCACATTTACTTGAGACAAAGATTTTAGGATTGATGAATTGATGAAAATGTTTACACTTTTTGAATTCTTCAACACTTTTTTAACGATTAAAACATGTGTGCAAAAGTATTAATATATAGTAAATATAATCTTAAAATATATTTATTAGTAACAAAATAAAAAATAATCTTTAGTTACATTGATATCAAAAGAACATTCTTATTTATTTTTTACACAGTCCATCAAACATTTTATAAACACAATAAAAATGGACTAATAAATTTAGAAGATTTTATCATGATTATTACCTGCTCCATAATCATAAATACTTTCTCTCAATATATATGAAACACTGAAAATTTAAAACTCTTCATTTGTTCTTTAAATTAAGATTAAAATTATAGATACCATATTTCATTTAGGTTTTTGCTTCATTAACTGTCTTATATGACACATCAGAATGGTCCTATTTATATTTTGCTAGCCTTCAGTTGAACATTTAACGCTTCGTAAAAAGTTTTGTAGATTGAAGATTGTCAGATATGATTAAAAATACTGAGTGTGCTGTTGATGTGTGATGATTTAGGTATTGAGATCCTCTTTTCGATTTATATATGTATTTAATGCATTAGTAATTTAAGGTACTCCCAAGAGAATTCCAAAAAATTAAGGCGTACTAATGGGTCAATCGATTGATCTGGTGTGACCAATTCAATTTCCTCTATACGTACCACTGAAATTGGTGCATATTCCGATATCCTGAAGCACCATCATCCATGAATCACATATTTGATCTCATTGTGGCTTTACATTTTATTTGGATGGATGTTTTGCAAGAAAACAAAGTTTTTCGCCATTATGGACTTCACGGAGGATCATATTTCCATAATTTGATACAAAATTAACATCTGTTCAGAAGACTTCGAGGATCTCTAATAAGTCATAAACATTAAACTTGCATTGCACTTTCAATAGCACTGTGATGCATAGGATTTCAGATTTCCATATGTATTTAATATGCGTGTTGACAATTCTTATGCGTTATATGTTGATTTAATACAAAAATTAAATAGCCGAGTGAAAAATTCCAATTATTCTAGTGTTTAACAAATTTTCCAGTATATGTATACCTGAAATCGGTTCCGACAAGTAGTTTGGCCACCTGGAAAAAACAGTACCGATAAAAGTTGCATTGACCGGTAAAAGTTGCATGAAAAATTGTTTAAATTTTCTTTTAAAACTGGAATCAGAATCTTCAATAGTTTCTTGTGTCAAATAGCCAATTGAGTTGTAATCACTCAAGTTCTTCTATTTATTTTTTTCCGTTAAACTCTGCTATTTAGAAAGATTTCATTTGTTCTAGTTGTCTACAAATCATCTCAAAAGTAATGTAGTGTTGACAACTATTTCTTGTAACTTTGGACATACTACTGTTGTTGTTTTTGCACCATCATGCCTTCTTGAGTTGCGCTCTACCAGTTAATTAGAAGTAGCCAGGTGAAGTTTTCGTGATTTTGAAGAACCAAGCAGAGGACCCCGAATATTTGGCCTGCCACTCCCTAAGGTATCATTTCATCTGTACATTACGATCACGTCCAGTTTTAACGTGCCCCAGTTGCCATTAGTGAATATGACAGATTTTCGGTTAAGCCAGGATTCGAACTCATTACCTTCCGATAACGAGAACGACGTCCTAACCAACCAGACCACCACAGCTTTGGACATGCCATTGTGTTAAATGTCCAAATAATATATGCATATTTTCATATCAATATAATCAGAAATATAACTTGTACATCACGCTGTATTGAATGCAGTTGCTCCCTATTTTTAACTCCATTATACAAATGGGAAATTTCATAGGCAGAGTTCTTTCTACTTAATATCTATGATTTCGCTTCGTTTTCTTTCAACTACTCTTTTGTTACCCAGAGCCTTCATACAATATAACAAATATATGTTTTCCCATTTATTACTGGCTTTTATGTTCCATCCGACGTCATATACTTTATTAATATTTTTGAAAATCTTAATACCTAAATGCCAATGCAACATACATTGACATTTTGTTAATGTTCATGCCGATTATCATTCCTCTGGCTTTGTTATCACTTCAAAGAAGCATTATGTCTTTTACTAAATATTAATAAGGTTAAAAAGCGAATTAATCTATTAAATATAAAAGTTTTTATTAATTTTGAATTGTTAATCTCTGATATTTATTTAAAGTAAATAAATGCGGGTCTGTATAAAAATAGCTAAACTTCACTTTATATCATAACTTAATAAAACCTATTTAATAAAAGTTTATTAATATACTTTAAGACAATATATCGTAACATAAAATTTATATATAGTGTGACATATTAAACATAGCTATTTTGTCAGCCAAAATTTTGATAATTATCCTCCTTAAAACCATAATTCTTTTACACTGAAAAAGTAGGTATTAAACACAAAATAATTTAAACGATATATATTTTAAATACTTCGTATTTCAAGGGAAGTAACCAGAAAAGTCTTAACCACACACTTATTTCTAAAGACATGTATGAGGAAGCACAATATTAATTTAGTCTTGTTCCTTGTTTGCTAGAATCAAATCCGGGACTTCATGCTCCGAAGATTACTTTCCTGTGACTAGGTCATGAATGACAAAATATTTGACGCTACAATGTGAACAGCATAATGGCCCAAGTACTTTTGTCATAAGGCATTTTAGCATCCTCCGCATCCGGGAAGACTTTTCATAAATACTAGGCCATATTCACGCATTGCAAAGGAGGAAACCTGTAAAACTACTAAGTACCCATTCTGACAAACGCGCATGCAGAAGGCAGACGCGCAACATTCATCTCTCGTTGTTCAACAATTGTTGAAATTGAAACCGGAGAGTTATGTTCGAAAGGGCGCTATCTTATTTGTAAACCACAGGGTGGCTCATAAATAACAAAATTTACAATTATCTGCAAGACATGGAAATCATCAAAATATTCAGGATTTGTTAGATATTGGTGATTTATATTGCGTACTGATTCCCCCCTCGAACCGGTAAACAAAGCAAACCAACAACAAATCTAAGCCAAGTTCGAATAAAGAGGTCAACACATGAGTTTATACCAACTCTATAGGTTTTTAATTATTAGTACAAGGATGCTAAAGTCACGTAATTTGAAAATGCGCATAAGCTTTCTAAGGATGATGATTTTAAGCAAAACCAAGCATCAAACCTCAGACCCTGTATTTCGACCACGATAGTGACTCCTTTCCTCACCAGATAGCGATGAACTCATAATAATGCAGGTCACTCTAAAATTAGAAGTAATTATATAATAAATATCCTTTGTTTCAATTTAAAAATCACATTTTATTATTTGATTTAATATTTAAATAATATAATGTTCCAAATAAAAATATTATTTTTCTAATATTTTAAAAGATGCAATTATTGATGTCAGAGACTTTTAACTTATTTTAAATACCGTGTTGCAGCAAATATGTGCCATGAACGTGAGCTTGACACAAGTAAAGGAAAGAAATGGAAATTTAGATTTTATTGAGATTCATAATTTTTTAAAATTTAAATGTATATTTAAATAGCATTTTTTAAACGTGTTACAGTAATATTTACTGTAATCAATTTAAAGTTAAAAAAGTAGTTTCAGGACATTAAATTTTTTCTACTTGTGCTTATATAATAGAACGCAATGTTTTCCATTGAATATTTCCTTACATTTTAAATCAATTTTTCTAAGAAATCAATAATAAACAACGTTGCCTTTATATAAATTGGTAACTTATAAAATACGTATCCAATGCATAATACTAAAAATTATTACAAATACTTATCATACTAAAATTTTGTTTTCTTGTATTTTTCAGAAATGTTTCATCATCATAACTTTATACAACGTCTTAGCAGTATCTAGTCGAAATGTTCATTTTCAGCCAGAAACCAGTTGCAATACCCGATCTGGTTGTTTACTGTTATCATCAAACTCTCCCCAGCTTAGTCAGCTGAAAGAACAGAATATATCTCCGGCGAGGAACCCAAACACCTGGTACCCAATTCAAAACTGGATGGTATTATTAGGCAACGATCGGAAAAACAGCGAGAAGCGTTTTTCTCGCCATTTTAATAAACTCACTCCCAGGAACGCAGATGGTGAAATTCATGCTAATGATTTTTCTTCTCAAATCAGCTTTGCGGCCGGACCGAAAACTCTAGAAAAATCCTGGATTAGACAATGGCCTTTGAAGTTACGAAATGTAACAGCAGGAGCAGACGATAGTGATATTTGGAGAAATGTAAAAGGGCGATATTCAAATAGAATCAAACATTTTACTGATGTAAACATAGCTGCCGATAATAAAAGAGATCCACGATTTAATATCGGAATTGCAAAATATAGAGCTTATGATATAAAGAAGGACGTTTTCAAAAACAATTTGAATGATACTTTTAAAAGGTATGAAAGTGTAATATCAAACGATAATGGTGAAAATGGAATTGTATCTAAGAATAAAACTAAGGACAATTATATGATATCCATGCAGAATAATGAGAAGAATGTTGGCATACATCATAGCCATTCTAATTTAACTGAAGAGGATATATACAAGAATACAGTGCTAAATCAAAATGTAAAATCTTCTAAACAGGAAGTGTTACTTAATAAAATTATTAAGAGATTTCATCCACAAACAGTAACACCCAATATAGAATTGAAAAAGTCGATAATAAATGGAAATACAAATGAGCATAAAAAAAGTTCAATAAAATCAAAAAGAAGTATTTATGACTTCAGTTTTAAATTTAATCAGTTCTTGTGCAGATTTATACGATGTAACAATCCAAAAATATTTGCAAATAATTTAAGTCTTAAGCGAATTATCACTCGCCGCTCTGTTACCAAGCATCCAAAAAGTTTAGACGTTCATCTGGAAAGAAAATTCCGAAACAACTTTGCATTGGAAAAAAGGCGTGATACTTCTAAAATAGATAGTGGAAAGGAAAAGATAGTTTTGTTAGCTAAAGAAAATAATGAGAGTCAATCCATACACGCAACAGGAATGTTGTCGCCATTTTATACAGAAGAAAATAATATCTCAAAGATAGAATTTACTCCAATTTATGCACAAGATAAAATCTCCAATACCAATGGTTCTTGGAAATCTGATCAAACTGATACTAGAAAGAAAAATGAATATACTATTACGCTACCATTAAAGTCGGAAGAGAAACGCAGAGAAAATCATTTGGTTTGGAGAGCTAACGTCGATAGCCGTAAAAAATCTGCATTGCAAATTTATGGCAAAGAATCGTTCGATAAGGATTTGGAACCTTTAAAAACAAAAAAAGGATTTAGTGTTCAGTTAAAATCTAACATTAAAGCAAGGGAAGTGAGTAGAGAGCACGTTTATTTTAGAATAAATGATCTGAAGGGGAATTCTCGCAAATCAAAAGATCAATTTGTAAGTAACTCTGCAGATGAAATGTATGAAAAAAATGAGGAATTTAGAATTTCTAGTAGTTCATCAATTAAAGATGAGGCAGCAAGCACATACACCGATTCCTCAATTGACAATGACCAGATAGGAAAGTCATTAAGAAACACTGAAGTATTTAATAAAAATATACCAAATAAGATTTTTAAGCAGAATCGATTGTCAAGAACGAAGAAAGATGACTTTAATAAGCCTTTTGATTTTGAAATTCCATTAAAAACATCAAGGAACGTAATTTTGTTCCGAAATACAAAAGAAAAATTATCCGACAAATTTATTCCCGATTTAAAACCACGTGGTAAAATAGTTCCTGATAATAAAGAACATACAGATATTGGAAAGTTTGATGAATTGAACGGCAAAAATAACACGTATTTTAAAATTATTATTTTTGATAAAAATGTAGAAAGCAAGTCTTCTAAAAACATAACATCGTTAAAGTTAAAGAGTATAATCAGCAGAAAGAAGCGAAATTTTATGAGATACTTCAATAATAACATACGCCGACACGATAAATGGAGACCAGTAAATGTTTATGAAAATGATTTAAATAATAAAGAAAGAGAAAAACAATACAAGCTACAGTACAATAATCGCGCAGCAGCTCCTTTTAAGCCAATATATGGAACTGGGCGGAGTCCAAAGAATCAACTTACGAATTTTCATAAATCGTATAGTGAAAGTTCTGTTTCCGAAATAAAATCAAAAGGGGATTTTAGGTATATAAATTTGAATTCATATGAGAGGGCAAATACAAATGAATATCCAAAACCAAGACCTGATTTAAATTTACATAAAACAGAAAGATTATATGATGAAGAAACCTCTGAAGCATTTTTGCGTCCAAAAAGGCGTGGTTTTCTTAAATGGAAATTCAATAAAAGTAGTGAAGTTTCAGCAAACAATATGTCTAGTAACCTAAATCAACAACCAAACTACACACGGCCAATGATTCACTGGTATTTCATATTGCCAAATGTTCCAAATAATATTTTGTCTCTTATCTTGAACAATGGATCATCAACTCAACCTTTAAGTATAAGATTAGTAACACCTTTAACGGAAAATACAAATTTCAAGATAAATACATCGACAGAAAAATCAATTCTTGTTAAAAATGAAACAATTATACTCCCTAAAAAAGAAAATGTCACCATAAATGCATCTAAAGTAGAAAATTTGTCAGTTAATACAAATGAAAATCCTGATGAAGATGCAGAATGGTTCAACAAACAATGGACGTTTGTTTTACCTACTAGAATACCAAACTTTAAAGATGCAAACACTTCCAAAATTCCGATCATTTCAACTAACTACACTGAAGCTACCACCAAAGAATCAGCCACAAAGTCCCCAAGAAGAAAATGGCCATGGCCAGAAACTGTATCTTGTACCTGTAATCGATGGCATATACCTTCTAGAGGTTGGTGGCCAACAAATACTACCCCCATGATTCCAGGAATGTTTGGTTGGGATAAAAAGTAAACCATTTTATTAGCAGGATACTTTGAACATATATTATCATTTTTTGTATATTTTGCTAGAATATAATTAACTTCAGGATTTTACAATGAAATATAAGTCAACGTTTATTAAAATATTGAAGCAAGTTTAGCAATATTTTTAAAACTTAATTTACTTCATGTAATTTGAGGGATTTCATTTTTTCTGAAGAATTTTAAATAATACGTGTAACTGTCGCTTTTAATGAAGTCTTATTTGTAAAATAAATTCAATAGGAATTGCTTCATTAAACATTTTAAAAATTTTCGTTTGAATGTTTTGAAATTATTGCTCATAATTTTATAGAAATTCCAATTTCTATTGTAGCTTATAGTTACATGCATAATCAATTGTTGAGGATTTACACTATATGCAACGTCATAATACTATTTGTAAAATAGGATTACAAAAAACTAGTCTCTAACAAAAATAGTATAATTTACTAATTTAATACTTAACATATAATTAACTTTTAAGATTACAACAAAAATATCTTTTATTATTTTAACCTTAAATTATAATGACTTTGAATTATATTTTTATAGAAAAAATGTATCATTAAATTATATAATTTAATCCACTGTACAAAAAAAGCAAACATATTTTTATTTCTATATAAGCATTTCATTTTTATTATTTAGCCGGCCAACTTGTCTAGTGTCAGCGTGCCTGACTACGGATAGGGAGGTCCTGGGTTCGAATCCCGTTTCAGACATGGATGTACTTTCTCTCTCTCTCTCTATCCTGTCTTTGTCCTTTCCTTGTGTGTGAATGAGGTGCGAATAGTTGCCTACTCTATAAACGGGTCCCTATGGCATGTGTGTGTACTGAAGAAGTCGGACTCCATACCAAATAAAGTTCAGTAGGAAAAGTGAAGCAGCGCACCCAAATTTGCCAGATTAGCTGACACATGAGAACAACATATTTACTGTTTTTAGAGAAGAGCGTGTCTTTTAACTAATTAAATGTGTAGGACTAACATTAAAACATATTAAATGCCTTTCGCATCTAAGCACTTTTAAAGAACAATAATTACATAATGAAAATTCATTTACTTGCAAAACATATTTTATATTTAAGTACATATGTGTAAAATGTCAATAATTTTTTATGTTAATTGTTGAAGATTTTTTTTTAGTTTGTCAAATAGTAATGCCCAGTATTTTGAATTCATGCTATGACTTTATTACATGAAATTTTAATTTTTTTATTTATAGTTATTATAAAGGAAATTTCATAAATAATTTAACTTATTAGAAGAAAATAATGTATCAGATTGGTAATAGCTTGAATACTAATTTAAATATTAAGCATATTACATATATTTATAAAAAACATTAAAATTGATAAATGAATAGAAATCACACACACGCGTTTACAAGAATACAAACATTAATTGTAGCATACTGTCTATCTATTATTCAGAGGAATTAGTTATAAAAATTAAATTGTGTGCGACAGCTGAAATGTTTTGCTTATCTCCAGTTACAAGAAGATAAGCTAACAAAGTCCAATAGAATATTCTTGGATAATATGAGGTACTTCCAAATCATACCAAAATTGTTCTTAATCAAAAGATAATTGAGACTTGATAGGAAACAGCAACTCTTAAGTATTAATCTTAAGTACATATATTTATTCAACAGGGAACCACTGCAGTGGTAACTTAATACTTTTGAGGAGAAGTTATTCTACCTTAAAACATATAAAACATTGATCATTTACATTTAACTGAAATAAAATGATTTTCATTAATTTTGCACTGAAAAAGTTATGATTCATTTGAGTTGAGATTATAATGTGGTTAATAGTTCACCTCATTGACATCTCCCAATAATTATCTTTGAAGTTTTGTGATTAGCAAAAATTAAAGAAAACATAAGGGTCCTGTTATTTTTAAAGAAAATGACTTATAAATTTCAGATTGTATTTCCATTTATCTGCGACACTTGTTTAAATAGACAATGTGTGGGAAAATAATTGAAGATAGACGAATTGTTGAAGGAAGTATTGACTTGTTCGGAAAATAAATTTCGTTATTTTTTTTGTTTGGAAATGAAAGATAGTTTTTCTATAATAAACAAATACTTTATTTAATTGAATATTGGTCATGCTGGTCCAATACCTTTTGCCATCTTTCTGGTAGTAGCATAATTCCACGCTCATAAAGTTTATGGAATTTTCTGGCAAAAAACTAATTGAGGTAGTTTTTGACATCCTCATTTGAGGTTTTACAGTCTAAAAAATTTTGGAGTGACCGGAACAATTAATAATCCGATGGTGCCAGGTCTGAAGAATATGGTGGGTGTGGTATTGTATCCCATTCAAGCTGCAAAAGGATTTGCGAGTGACCAAATTTGTGGGATATCTCGCGTTATCTTGGTGGAACACTACACCTTTCCTGTTGATTAGTTCTGACCTTTTTTGTTGAAGTGCATCATTCAGTTTGTCCAGATGAATGGCAGTAGACTTCCGAATTAATCATTGTGTTATCCGTTAAAAGCTTAAAAAAATTTAAATCCCACCAAGCAAACAGCATCAGCTTTTTTTGGTGAATATCGGCTTTGGAAATGATTTCAGTCGGTTTACTTTTTTGCTCCATGACGCCTCGTGCTTTTGACGTTGTTGTATACAACCCATTTTTCTTTCCCAGCCTTCCTGAACGTGGTGTACCTTCGACATCAAAATTGCCGAATCGAAATTTAGCGAACCAGCTCTAGCACCAGCGTACTGTTAACACACCTTCTCCATACACATCGGTCAATTTCTTTCTGGCTGTTGAATAGCATTTTCACCCTTTCTGTTGTAAAACAGTAAGATATGTCGAAAATGTTGCTTATCGTTCTCCATATTTAAAAGCGCACCAACCAAAAACTGCTGCGTAGAATTGATTGGAATTTTTCACATACAAGCCTTGCTCTATAAGAGCTCTCAAAGCATATAACAATTATACGGCTTAAGTGTGAAGTTGGATGCAAAAAAAATACAATTAAATCCTCTAACGGGAAAAATCGAAATTACTTTCCGAACAAACCCAATATTTTTCAATAGTAATATACATGAAGTTTTTATTTTGAATATTTAAGATTAAAGAAAAATTATTTCAGACAAGATTTTTAAAAGAGAGTTTTCTCTCGTAAAAAATAAATCAGCGTTAAAATGCTTAACATGGTATTTAAATTGCTTTTATATATTAATTTTTTGTGCGTGTATATGTGTGAGAACAGTACATATTTAAAATATGTATTATCTTGTAACTCTGATAAGAGATTCTTTCCCTGCATTTCTATACCATTTTATTCATTTGTTACTAATACACTTTTCATTTTCTCAATGCATTTTGTCTGAAGGGTAATAATTTTATTTTGATATTTCTTTATGAAAAATATCTAAAGTTCATATTACAAACAAGTAAAATACTCTAATATTAACAAAATTAATTTAACCAAAACAGACAAATTCTATTTTTTTTATTTAAACTTATATACAAAAATTTTCAAGCAGTCAGGAAAGTAACATTTAATACATACAGCACAAAATGTAAAGCTGTTAAATTAAGAATTATTTTGTACCATTCCTTGTAATTTATACACAGAAAGCACTCAAATGCCACATTTCATGAATTTATCATGTATGAAAATTGTCCTTGTATAATTTTATAGCAAGCTCATTCTATAATACAGCATTAGAAGCAAGAAGTTTTCAAATGTAAATCACAATTTGAATTAGCTATCGTTAAATTTTTATAACATAATTTTATTTTATATTCCTATAAATTACTACGTACAGAAATCAATTTATATCAGCACCAAATCAATTTTCAATTTGCAACAACTGCAATAATTTTTTCGATTATCTTGCAAATTGGTGAAATAATTTTTCATTAAAGACAGTTACATATTTTATAAATACAATATAATTTTGATTACATTTAATTGATATGTACCCGTAGCAATACAAAAAAGTAAATATTTTTATTCTGACACATTCCATTTATACACTTATAAGCACAAACTTCTGATTTCATGAAATGTATGCTCATTTACACAGAAAGAAAAAAAACAGATTAATGAAAAACCTCATAAGAGAATTTTCTTGCATAATGCTCTAAATAAAACTTATTTATACTCGAAAGTACAAACTTATATACAATTTGAACAAAAACTTATTTATACTCGAAAATTTTAAGACATGTGAAAGCAAAGAAAATACTATGCATAAGAGTAAAATATTTTTGTTCACAAGGATTTAAGAAATTCAATACAACACAATTTAATTTCTAGCCAAATTATTAAAAATTTACTATTGTTTATTATAACGATATTAAAACTCAATATTTAATACGATGTTTATATTATTATAATAAAAGTATTTGAAAAATAGTAAATGATAATCAACGAAACTTTTGTAATTATAGACATATTTCCATAAATTTCGTAAATTTAAAAACGAGATTAGAAAATTATTTGAATAATTTAAAATTACTATATAATCATAAAAACAATTAGTTTATATATATATATATATATATATATATATATATATATATATATATATATATATATATATATATATATATATATATATATATATACTTCATATAACTTAACTATTTCGCATTGTTGATAAAAATGTTTTGAAATTTTTTTTTTACTAGAGTATCACGGAAAATTAGAAATCAAATGCTGCAAGTATTCTTTTATTGATTTATCGGATTCCAAATAGCAAAATGGATATTAATATTTATTTAATAAGGATATATTTCTAGAAGCGATTCATATATAATTTGCAAGAGTAATTTATGTAAATAAGGAACTAATTTATCATATTTTCAACAATTAAAGTCACTTTATTAAGGAAATCACTTTTGTTCTTGCAACTTCCTATAAATAATTCTTATATCTAACCGTTATATAACTTTAGATAATTCTACAACTGACATTTTCAGTGATCCAATACAATTATGTAGTTCAGAAATACACTAACAATCTATAATGTTAACTTCACATGTTTATCAATTTTAACTCCATAATTACGCCAATTTATATAAACTACTATCTACAATATTTGGTCCCAATATATTTGATAAAGGGTAGTTTTAGTTCTTTTTATTTGCATATTTTTTGATATACAGCGAGCCAAAAACGTGAGACTCAACTTTCAATACTTTATAGTTTACAACCTACACAATTAAAAAAAAAACATTATGTAACATACTTTTGAAGCAAAACCCCGAAAATTAAAGGAAATGGTTGCAAATTATACACAGCGAAAATATCTTTTTTAAATACTTCATTGCAACTTTATTACTATTTATACAGCAATGTGTGTGTGACTTCACCAACTGAGCTAAATCAAAATAGTATTAATCATGTTTGTAATGCTTAATTCTACACACAGATGCCACAATAATGTTTCATGAAAAATTTTTATTCTTGAAAATTTCAATTTATAACAATTGACAAGTTACCTATTAAATTTTGTTAACAGATGACTTATAAGGTTATGACTACGGAATTTTTTAAAAAAAAACCCGAAGATAGTTGTTAAATTATACAAAATAAATTTTTGCCATTTCGAACATTTTTTTTATGCATTCATTTATATATGACCTGTTTAAAAGCGAAACTTTTAAAAACTTATTTAAAAACATAGCATCTACCATTAAATTAAAAATTTTGTGACAATATCGCTTAGTAAAATAAATTAATAAAATTTTATAACGCATTTGATATAAAGTGTTTTCTCTTATAAACTAATCTAAAAAATAGGGAAATATAAAAGGTAAATTTTAATGTATTTGTAAGCATTAAAATTTACCTTTTAGAGAGGTAAATTTTAATGTTAGGTAAAATTAATTAGGTTAATTTATCTCTCTAAATATATAGAGATAAATTAAAGATAAAATCTAGAGCTCGTGAAATTGTATGACAAATGTAAGCTCGGCGTTAAATTCGTTTCTCCGAAAACCAAATTAACTTTATTGATATATGAACTACAAACATTAAGAATGCCTTCATATACTGATATGATTCTGATAAAGCATTAACATTGATAGATTTCATTAAGTTGGTATGAATTTCACTTATAAATTACATAAATGTATTGCCTTGAAAAGTATTGCCAAGTTTTTAAATATTCTCTAAGGGAGAAACTAACATTCAAAATAATTCATATAATAAAACAAAATGACTTAAAATAGAAATTTATTAAAGATTTTAATCAAATATTTTCACATTACAATTTCATTTACACTTTATTTACAAAAGTATAAAATAATTTAAAACATATAAACTCGTGAAAAAAATCTTTAAATAAATGTTGTACATATAAACATATGAAGCTATAAATATCCAGTTTCTTACATAACACTCAAATATACAAATAAAATAATGAACAATACAAAGAAAAACTAGTTTGGTATTTATATTTATAAATTCGATTTTATATTTTGTATCCACGCAATTATTTTAAATTTTAAAAAATCTCGCAAAATCTTTTATTCTTGTTTCCAATGTGCATCATTCAAATAATTACAGAGTAAAACAGTCAATTTCAAATGAACATAAATTCAAACATGAAAAATATCAAAATCTTTATATTGGTTGGAAACTTGTCCTTTTTCATTCAAATTTTCGCAAAATTTGGAAGAGAATGTAGTTAAATTATTCCACTTTTATAATTGCTTTTGTATTACTCTAAGCAACTCCAAAAAATTGCCTTTCATTAACACTTTTATGGACATTGTCTTATAATACATTAATTAGGTAAAGAAATTTGAAAATAATAGTCTGAATATGCTCAACTTTGTAAGGGAATCTTAGTACAGAAACTGAGAATAAAGGTCTGAATACGTGAGCTCAACTTATTGATTATTACAAACCATTTTAGGATACTAGAGATCTAAAAGTAATAGTTTGAAATTATTTAACTAGTAAATAGACCTTAAGAAATCTGAAAGTAGTGGTCTGAGCAATGTTAAAAGGAAGAAAATATACATGTTCATGAAATCATTGAAATTAATTGTAAAGCTAAATAAAATGAAATTTTTAGTAGCTCCTAGAGGCTATTATAAAAACTATAAACTTACTTGCAATTGCTTACAAAATAATATTGAATTGATAAATGGAACAAGGCATTTACAGACTGTTTTTTTTATGTTGTTTCTATTTAACTTCCTTAATCTATGATCATTTGAAATGTATTTGATAGTTCAATGTTTACTCTGTAAATTTATAAAATTTCAAAAATCAATCCCTAATTAAAATAAAGTTGATAGAAATAATATAAAAGTCTTTTTCATAAATTCTAAAATTTTTTTTTTACAATAGATATGACTATTCTATGTCATGTATATAAAATCAAAGTTGTATTTGTACCAAATACACAAAATATATATTTTTAAAAAAACTTACATGCAAAATGTACATCATCATGCATACCAATCACAAACTAAAAACAGGACATTAAAATTCTTTCTAAAATACATTTAAAAACTTTCAAGTACAATAAATACTTAATCACAAACATCCGTTACCCAAAGCTGTTCATATTCATTTCAAAAATAAAATGTTGACTAAGTCGTTTTCTTGGATTCTGAGGTGGGTGAACAATTTGGAAAGATACTCTTTTGACTGCTTTTAGGTTCCTCAGATTTAACTTCTTGGTGGTTCTTTAAAATATGCTTGGTTGTAAGATTGCTGGAGTAAGGAGGAGAGGATGATGTTGAAGAGCTGTAGTCAGTTACACTAGGTGATGTACTTAATGAGCTGGTTGACGAGGTTGAAGATCGGGAGTCCCTGTTACCGCTGGAACTGGTACCAGGTTTATTATTCAGTTCACTTTTAGCTTTATAACACTGTGGGTTTTGATATGATCCCGAGGAACTAGTTCCAGATGATGAGTCGTCAGCATAAGTAATGCAACGAAGATTCGATGGTTGACCAGCAATGTCGATTCCATTGGTTTCAGAGTGACGACTGTAATGAACGCCGGGTATCGCCGAATGGTTAATACATAATAAATTAGATTTAGGCGGAGGTCTTGGAATCATTCTCATATTGTAAAGGTCTTCTGAACGCATATAGTCTGCACTACTCGTACTACCACTGCTACTACTACTACTCCTGGAAATGAAAGAGAGAGACTCCATGTAGTCACTTATATCAGAAGAACTACAACTGCTAGTGGCACTTCGGTAGTTTTCGAGAGTGTTACCTCTATCTGCATGAGAGTGATTTCTTCTTAAAACTCCTAAAACAAACAAAGTGCAACTAGATCATGAACGATAATATGTAAATATTTAAATGAAGTATATTTTTATTTCAGGACTAAATATAAATACTCAATAGAAAAATAAAATATTTATAATACCCGATTGAAAAAGCTAACAAAAAATTAAGAAACAGCAAATGTTCCTTAATCAAGGATTATTCAAAGAACCAAATTTGTATTAAATAAAAAGCACATAATTATTTAAAATCAAGTAGTGGTCATTTCATTTTCTTATATTTTTCTCCATTTGTTTTTAGTTTTAGTGAATGTGCAACTTAAAACACATAAAAATTAAAAAATTATTGAATTTGCAAGTATCAGTAACTGCAAATTGAATATTGAAATCTACACTAAAGGAAAAAAAAAACTGAGACAAAAGAGTAAACAATTAAATGTGAAACCGAGAGACACGATATAATTATTTTTAATCACATTTAATTTCTTAAAAACTATGAATGTATTCTGTTTGAAAGAGAAATAAAGGCTTAGTTCTTGAAATTAAGTATTTTTAGATACATATCCATAATTTATGTCTTTTATTAAATACTTATTTTTCATCATCTTCCAAAAATCAATATTATACAGGATAAAACATAATCGTGATAAATTTATTTATAGGATTTCATAATAGATTACAAACCCTGGATATTTAATTCTTTCACTTAAACATAAGGCATTAAAAAGCTATTAATATTTTATCAAAATGTTGTATTGCTACATAAAAATGTAAAATTAGAGATTACTTCCATTAAAAATTTCGTTTTAAAACCATAACCATTTCATCTTAAATTAAAATATTTTAGCGATGAAATTAGTTACCTTGTAATTCCATTACTGTATCATGTTCATCCAAATTTTCTTGTCGATACATAGTATCACAGCTGGGCTCGACACCATTGAGAACTCTTTGTTTGGAACGCTCGTGACTATCAAGGCTATATTTTCGCTGGGAGATTTCTTGACTTTCATTTGCATCTCGAAGCGTACAATCAGATCCACTTTCTTTATTCAAATCATTCATTTCTGTTATTGTTCCAACAGGACTAATTGCAGTTACATTCGGTAAGGCAGCACGGCATGGTACACTTGAAGATCGCTTCATTGAAGTAACCGATGACACATCTTTTTGGGCTATAAAATCACTATTATCCGAATTAAGGTCATCGTCAGAGTTCGCATATTCTTCACTTAATTTCAAGCAATCAGCAGACCGATGAAGTCCATTTTTATTGCTGTTAATCAGTGTGGAAGAGCAACCATTAGGTGTAGGAAGAGGAAGAGATATTTCATTTGTACTCATTGACTTCTCTTTCGAGCGCAAATTTAATTTAGAGAACAAAGAATTCTTGCGTTGTACAGAAGGTCTTGGGCTACAAACAGGAGATGCTGGAACAGATTCCACACCGGAATCTTTTCCTTGATAGCTATTGTTTTTGCCATCTACAGAACTTGATCTCTTCCTCATTAAAACTTTTTTCTTCAATTCACTTAGAGAATTGGATCTCATAGATCTCAGTAATTCTTCATTGATAAGTTGGTTCTTCCGCAATAGAAGATCGACAGCATTTTCTTCTAAACTCACAGAGCTTATTGCTTCAGCAATAGGATAAGAGTATGGCATAAAAGGTCGTAAAGGTAACGTTGATTGGGCATCAGATTTATGCTCTTGTTTACTATTTTCTAAAACTGTGGAGGATTCTTGATCTTCGAATTTTACAGAAGCATTTTTGGCATTGATAGTGGAATTTTCTTTAACATAAAGAGGCTGCATCATTAAATAATCTTCATCTGGACCACCTCCAGGGTTTTTCTGATAGCACATCATTTCATAAGCACTACCATTTACTTCTTTTACATCAGATTTCTTAGGACTTCTTCGCACATTCGATTGCTGGCATTTGCATTTATCTTTGATTTCAGGGTTATTTTCAGATGCTTTCTTGAGGGCATTCAAGTGTGAACGTGGGGGTAGAGGAGGTTTATTGGCGCAAATTGGTTCTACCTTAATGTCTTCATTATCTAATCGGGATAATACTAAATTTGAATTTTCATATAAAGATAATGTTTCAGTGAACTCCATATTAGCGTAATTAGTCATAGATTCACTGCCAGTTTTGTCCGTTTTCTCACTTTCATTCGTTGGGAATTCGATGTTTGCATAATTTGTAGCAATCGATTCATTATCAGTTTGCTTGGAAGCAAGAGAATAAGATACAGTATTTGCCCGAGGCCGCTGCACATGCTTAACGCTTTGAATGTGACTCGTTTCTAAGCATGTATCGACAGTAGATTCACGAACAAGATGTTTGAATTTGCCATTTTTCATGATCACTTCAGCAGTTTTTTGTGGCGCAGTACAAACAGCGGTAGAATGATTGCAACACCTGTGACCTTTCCCATCAGTTGTTAAAGACTTTGTGTATTGCCAACCGGTTTCCAGTGCCTGCCTTTGAAGTCCCAGACAAGGTACTAAACTCCCTGCCCATAGCATGACTCTCTGGCAAGCACACATCTGCAGTGCATCCACTGCACTATGATTCATAGTAGAATGTTTATGGTTATAGGAATGTTTGGAAGCCATTTTAAAGAGGTCAACATTTTGAACCATTTTGCAAGCATTAATACAGGAACAAGGACCACTATTAACAGTTTTTACTGCCGATGATTTTTGGGTCATATCACAGTTGGATATTAAATCCTATGAAAATGAATAAAAACACATTTGTAAAACAATCTATGAGAATCAAAAGGTTTAACAGTTGATAAAAATTTCAGAAGACTGATTTTTACAAAATCAATGATTTTGTAAGATTAGCTAATTATTCACAAATAAAACTACTAATTGCAACTTTTTTTTTCATTTCACAATAGATTCTTTTTACAATTATTAATAAAATTCTCAGATCACATTTACTAAAATATTTACTATTCTAATCAAACTGTTAAGATTATTTTACAATTTACATTAAATTAAAAATTTTCAAATTAAAAAAATTGCGTAATGGATCCAATTAAGGCAAGATACTGGAAAATAAACATCTAAGTTCACTTTGAATATATTTAAATTAATTCTAGTAATGAAATTAAATTTGCCCTTACCGCACTTAAACATTCCAGTAAAAATAAAATTTTCAATACATTAAAATATTTTTAAATAGGGTTTCAGTTTGAAATAAAAAAAAAAAAAGCTCCCTGCTTTAAGCAAATATATATTGACAAGGCCTTACATAGATCAGTTTTGAAGTTCAAATTTCTATAATATATATAATTATAGTTTGTTCGTCAAATTTTTTTCAGGATTAAAATTTAAAAAAGCGGCTTAAAAATGAAACATGATGGTGTCGATTACAGATTAATTCAAAAATATAAAATAATAAAAGTTGCTTTATTTAGAAATTTTGATTCTAGCGTTTGTAAATAACTAAAAATATATCTATGCTCATTTGAATTGCCTGTAAAGTCGTTTGCCTCAATGTAATTAAACAGGTCTACTTAATTTTCTTATGCTGGAAATTTTCTTGCTTCCAGAAATGAAAATCCAAGCTTCGCGTTTCCTATTTTTAAAACTGCTATCTATGAGTTACTGCTAGGAGTGCTAAAAAATATTTAAGGCATTTCATTTACGTTTCTTTCTGCATTCTCAGAATGTAATTGTTTTCGAATAATATTTACTATTTTTTCAATTTTGAAGAAGTGCTGTTTTTATTACTTTAGCGAATGTGTTTTCATCTTCAACATTAGGAAATACCATGTTAAAAGGAAAAAGAATCTCGATTTTAATATTTAATAGCTTCATAACTAAAGATTTTCCAAGCATTCTTAATCATTTATCTTTTTATTTTGTAATTTCTACAGAAGCCCCGAAACATAAATACATTGTTTCCTGTGGTAAAATCAAATCAAAGCAAAAGGTAAGTTTAGTTGCAAAATATAAATATTTGAAAGGAACGTAGAGAAGCGAGTGTATTCAATTAAGCTATTTAATTAAAATCCTTATTCTGTTTATCCGCTAAAAGTTTTTCGACTGTTGAATTGAAAACGGCTGAACGGAATGGAGTGAGATATAAAGGATGTAAGTCGGTGTGCTAACTTATAATTTCTTAATGAAATTTATAACATTTGTAATTAGATTAAATCATAATTAACATTGATGAGAGCTCTCTGCATAGTTGCTTACTATTCAATATAGTTAATATAAGCGATGTTGGAATTCTACAACGCTCAACCAACCATGTCCGGAACTCTTCCCACTTCAAGAAATGTGTAAATCTTTTCTAAATTATCTATGTGTTTCAACTACACAAAAATATTTCAATCACTGGATTTTTTATATTCTGATCATGTAATTTTATGTTACAAATAAGGATGTATACTAATTTTTTTGATTTTTGTAGAAGTATTGTTTTTGCACATAAGTCGAAAACCCATTAGCACGCGGATATAGTTCGATATTTTTTAACTCTGAGTAACTAAAAATAATTTTCAAGTATTATACACCTCATTCATTTTTAGCTACTATATATACGACCCCTCACTTTGGGATAAAAGTATGGTTTTGAGAAACTTTTGTTGTTTCATAATGTTAATTTAATGTCTCTTCACTAGATTAGAACTTAAAATATGTTTTTTTATTTGTTAGACTGTAAAAATTCAAGTTTTTCCGTTTAAAATGAAACTTTAGTCCTAATTTTTTTTTAAATTCTTTGAGTTGGGTTTATTTGGTTATACAGTTTACTTAGTTATATACACGTTTTCTTCTAGTAAAATCTAAACTAAATGAAGATACGGTAAACGAGAAGTAAAGGATAAATTCATTGAAATCAGGAGTAAATAATTTCAGTTTTGAAATTATTTAAACACAACATAAAGGTAGTCTGCAAGTATATTGATAAAAATCATTCAACTTCAAGTTAAACATGTTAATGTGAAAAAATAGGTCATATTTACATAAATATGGAATTTTAGGCTTATACCTACCGCAAATTTCTTAGGAACATCATATTCATCAGAAGCAACAATAGGTACATGTGGTTTAATAGCTGAATTAAAGTTTGTTGATGTCGAGGGAGCTGCCATTGGCTGAAAATTCATATACAAGATTTATTTAAGGATATCTTTTTCATACAGAAATTTGAGAGCAAGGTTTAGAAACTTTTAAACAATTTATAAAATAAAGCTTCATTCTTTAAGTCTGAATAAAATGGATAGTTAAAAAATATTTTAAATAACTAATACACTGTCTAAAACATTAGGTGAAGTTGCCTATTTGGGTATAAATTGCAAGGGAAAAAGTTTTGGTGATTGATATGTTGTTTAGGTAATGTTTGAGAAATGAAAGAGTAATGAATAAGAAAAGCTTAAATTATTAAAATTTCGATATTGATCCGTAAGCAACATGCACAACTCGTGCATATTATATTAACAAAAAACATTACTTTGTAGATAAGTGATTTTTAAATGCTGGTATCGTTTCTCTACATAAAGAAGTACCAATCATCATGAAACGCAGAATTACTGAGGTTATTGTGGGCGATTTTAATATTCTCTCCAGTTTTGTGTAAAGAGATTTTTCCTACAAATTAAATTGCTGATGTGAAGGATAAATGGGATCAGCAATTAATCTCCCTAAAATGTATCTTGAATATTGTATAGTATCAATACTGAAGAATATTTTGGTGACTAAGATTCTTTTTGTCGAAAAAGAACTGTCTACTAGCTAAATATGAAGTGACATAGAATTATCATTGATAAATTCATTTTCAATTGATACGGCGATAAGAACCATAGTAAGAAGGATCTCAACCCAAATTGCATAAATTGATAGTGATAACATGTTGGGATGCCCGTGATAATGCAAGATGTTGGTATGGCGATTGATGCAAATATCAACTAAATGCATCTCTCCATCGAAGTTACATTAAATAGGCTTGTGTGCATAAATTCCGGATTTTTTAAGCTAGAATTTTTCAATGAGAGTCTATTGTAAGATTGTAAAACAAAATGGGATTCATCTGTGAAGAGAACTTTGCCCTATTTTTTTCCCCATGAGATGCAACTCTGCTCACCTTCTGAAGGCTATAGATTCGGTCTCTGGCAAGGAAGCATGGCTGCAAGCAAGCAATACAAGGAGTAAAATGTGTTTTATAAGCAATGAAACGCCTTTAATTCCAGTAACTCAGTAAATGTTCTGTTGCAACAAACTGGAGTTCACAATGCGGTATTTTTGAAGCTTTAGTGTTAAAAGTTGACCCTCATTTTGTGTTATTGTGCAGGACTACAATAGTATCTTGATTTTCGATTAACACTTCTATAAATTTCCTCAAACAGATACCAAATTCAGGAAATAACCACTTTAAGAAACTCCTAAAGTTAGATTTACCTGCTTCGTTATCCTGCTTGAAAATGAGTCCTTCATAGCTATTGATTAATTATATTGTTAAGATATCACATTTCGTTACAAAACATACAAAGTATTTGTTATTTTTATTGCATTGTAATTGTAGGAACATAGCAGTCACATTTTACTCCATTTGTAAAAATTTATTTCACAGGATAACTTGCATATTCCCAATTTTTTATAAGTATTAGATTCATTTTATAATTTCTGTTCTCATATTGTTAAAAATTTGTGGCTTAAGTGGAATTTTTACACTGAATGCACAATGTTCACACATTATTATAAATCAAACATTAATCAATGCTACTTAGGCAAAAAATAGGCAGTTTTTTTTCACTCCATACAAGAAACTGTTTTCCTTCTGCAAAATGAATGTTAAACAAATTGCTACTGCTTATTAATTTGAAGTTTAAGCTCTTAAATTTAAATATGATGTTTTAAATTACGTCAGTCCTACGTGACCAAACAAATTCTTGCTAACTCTAATTGTTGATAACTTATTTACAAATTTATGATTTCTTTCTAATCGTAATTTCTTGTATTGTAATTTTAAATTAAATATTTTTTTATCATTGAGTACGGCGCTCTGAAATAGTATGTATGGAAAAAATAAAAAATAAAGGATTTCGCAAGGGGTGTTACTTTATCCTAGTTTATGAAATTTAGAATTTTTTTCATACATTTTCACATTTGTCTAGTAGCTGTATATTTCAATTATTAAACAGTTTTAATCAGTTATGTTCGCATGCTATTCGCAAAACATTTTTATCAAAATTAGAGTTTTAGTTTCTTATATCAAGCTATTATATTCATTGGCTAAGAAATCAAGTGCCAAAAAACATCGAGTTTAAAATATTTTGCATTTTATACACATTAAAATGTGCTCGTTCTATAACAGCTATAAGTTTAGATTTAAAATCCTCTGAAATTTTATGAACCAATAAAATCTTATGCAATAAGTTTTAGTATAAACGGAATAAAAGTTATCTTAAATGTTATACATTAAACAAAAAAAATTGTAGTGTGTCAAAATTAGATAACGCATTTTTAAGCTCTGAAGTGTTAAACGCGAAAATAAGGAAAAAAAAAATAACTGTATTGCACCTAATACTAATTTAAAAATATGCAATTAAATGTATCATTTCTTACCACTGGATTTAATGCAGAAGATTTTGGAATTGCATAGTTGGCATAAGGATCAGTTCTGTCACAAGTACAAGTAAGATCAGATTCCAACAAATCATTCTTAGTTGTCGGCCTAAGCGTACTTGCGCCACTGTTGTATTTGGATTTCTTAGGGGAGGAAGAAGGCGATGCATTGGCACTGGCACTCTTTCTATTATTTGATATTCTAATGTCCACTTCACTCCTAACTGACATGGACAGCTTGTTCCAGCAAGCACATTCCTTTTGTCCGATAAATTTTTCTTGGGAGTCAGATATACTTGAAGACATCCAATCTTTGATGGGTTCGTGACAAGGACACAAGACACAATTATCGGTAGATATAAATTGCTGTTGAAAAATCTGTTGTTCTGCTGCAGAGTTCATTTTTCGATTATCAGTAGACATTCCATTGGGGACGCCATTCAAAGCATGCTGCATATTTTTTGGCCTAAAACGAAGATAAGCTAATTAGTTGAAGTTGATATTGTAATTTATAATTAAAAATATCCACGGGACAGATTAGTACAATGTTAATTATTTGAAATATAATTCGTACAACTATTTATTTATTATAAGAATCTAACCTATATTTTTCTTTAATTATGGTATAAGGAATCTAAAATCTTCCGTTATTAAAAAAATTCTGATATCATTGCATAATAACGGTATAATAAAATTGAAATAAAATTTTCTTTCCATGCTAATTATCAGTAATCAACTTAATACAGTTTAATTGTTTTACTTGTCATAGAGTTCTTCCAGGAAATTTTTAGGTACAGAATATTCAGATCCTCCACTGCTAGCAGCACTGGCACTGCTGCTGTGACTAGCACGAGAACAAAGTGAGGCTCTATCAGAAGGGGGATTCATCATTTGGTACGTTGAATCTTTCTTTGATTCTCCATAGATAGAAGAGCCAACCAGAGAATCCATGGTCCATTGTGGACTGAATCCACTTGGATCTTCGATGGCTGTAGGTTCTGGAGAAGATGATTTACCTTTACAGCTTTGAAAACTGTTACGGCTGTAAAACTGTCGGCCACATTTGGTACATTGGTTGAAAGGCCTATAGAAAAAGAAATTTTATTCAAACAGAATTCGAAACTAATTGTGAAAAGAATCTTTTTCATACATACAAAATATTAGCGACATACAATATTTGTTTGAAATTAAAGCATAATTAAGATATTTTATTAAAGTGTCATAAAAACGCTGAATTAATTTTTATGCTTTTTAGATTCATGGTCCATTTTGAAAACAAATCCCATTTTCTGACCTATTAAGTAATGAATTACTTACAAAGGCGTGATAAAATTTTTTAAATTTTAGTACTATTTCCAAGCATAATCATTGGTGGTAGGGATTAATCTCTAACACTGATTAAAGAAGTGAAAGTGCTATTTTAAAAGTTTCGTACTATTGAGAATGTCATGCAATTCAAGTTTGTCTAAATTGCATTCTATGTTTTTTTTCTTAGACAAAATTGTCACTATCTTTATTTCGTTAAAATCAAAACAGTTTGCTAAACATAAATAACCAAGTTTAACGGAAAGATGAATTTATTAAAACTTCAGAAATGTAACCAAAATTATACATTGTCAATTATTATTTTTATAAATATTGAAATAATTTATATTTGTTATTGTTAATCTATCTGCATTTTTGAATACGTTCATTTGCAAATAAAGTTTTATAAAAACACCATTGATTTAATTAAAGCAAACATTAAAATCTCCCTTTATTATTGAAGTAAATATGCCACATGTCATTTATTAGTATAATAAAAGGTAACTTTGCGTTCTTTTACCAATCGTGGTATGTTACTCCCTTATGTACTTTAAAATTGAAAGAACAAACACTGAGAAATCAAGCGACTTATTTTATATGCTAGTCTTAAGGCTGACATATCGGGTAGCAAAATACTTCCTATATTTATGATTACTTTTACAGATAGAACACGAACATAATTTTTAGTCATTGAAGGCGATTTTTGTAAAGAAATGTGAAGAGTACAAATCCGTAATAAAAACAGTTAGACTTATGCCGATCAAAATGCATATTATAAAAGCCTGAAAGTAGTAGGAAGTTAAACGAAAATTTTAAAAGAACAAAATATAAACTATGATTTATGAAAAATCAGCATTGAATTGTATTTGTATTCACGTATATAATATTATAACATCTTTACTTACGAGTTTCATCAACTCATATAAAAAAAAACATTAATCTTTTTTATAAGTAAACTGCACAGATTTTTTTTTTATTAAATAGGATATTCATAATTTGACTTTTTATTAAATAAATGGAGTATTTATAGTTTGACTTTTTTATTAAATAAATGGGACATTTATATGTAGTATTTATATGGAAAATTTTAAAATCACCAGTAAAACCTTCCCATGATTCACTTTTAAAGTACTCTTTAAAACTTTTAAATTCTAATTGATACTTTGGTTTTTGTATTTTGATGTATTTAAAATCTAGACATCGATGCACTTTTACCGAAAATGCTCTTTTAATGTTACGAAATGCATCAGACCTTTCAAAAATATTAAACAATATTCTAGTTAAAACTTAAAAACATTGGGAAAAGATCGTTCAATTTGTTTCTATTTCGTATAATCATAGAATAAAATTCGTGTCATATTATAGAGAAAATTTATGTCTATACTGAAATAGCTGGGCATAAATGTTTTATAGTAAAAGAAACAGAAAATAAAAGTATTTTATTTTCATTCCTTACCACGTTCCTTGAGTGTCACAAAGACAAGAAAGTGACTGGCCATGTCCGTTTGTTTTTGACATTGTTGCCGAGTGCGATGATCCTTGAAAATCACTTAGTATTACAGATACAGTATCAATACTATCTACATCACTAGTAGTAGTTGTTGAACTTTGACCCCACCTGCACAAAAGGAATTTTGCAAGCTTAAAATGAATACTATATATATAAATATCGTATACCTCTTAAATGAAATAAAAGACCAAATTACCACATTAAATTCTACGTTTTTAATAATTACATTCAGACCAAGCATTTTTAAGATCTTCAATTTGAGAGTTAATCACCTTAAATCTCATTAAAGTTACACACATTCCTTTTAATTTTAACATTAAGAATTGAAAGTTTTCGTAATTTAGAACTGATTTTACGAAAGAACTTAAAGTTACCTTGAAAGACATGATGGCCACCTGTAATGGATTCTGCAGGATGATGCCTTTATAGAGGCGTTACTCGAAGAATACATGTCGTAGCCATTGTCCGTTGGCCTTAGAATCTCGGAGCACGCGTCACATGTGCTACCCTCAGACCCTGAGCTCAGCAGCGGACGACAGCTGGAATCCCCTGTACTGCTCTTCGAGTCCATGTGGCATCTCTTATGCAGCGGGGTCCGAGTAGAAGTTTCCAGTACTAGAAAGAAGGACCTTTTAGTTGAGCGGCAATTTGTTTCAATAAGGAAAGAAGGGATGAATTTGTTGTCACTTATGACACTTAGACAAGCTAGGCTCGCTAAACCGTTGACTATGGGGATTTAAGGGAGTAGGGGGCGTCTTTAGTTCAACCAGAGCATCCCGAAGTACGACTTTGCTCTAAGATCCTTGTATAGATGGCACTACCAGAGGATCTATTCCGTCAATTTCGACAATGATCTGGAGAGGGAGGAAACTTTCTCCCAACCATTACAACCATAGTAACTGCTCTACAACCGACCACAAAACTTTTGATTCCTCAGATTTAACAAGCACGTATATCGTATATGGAAAGATTTAGATATTGTAATTATTCATACTGAAACAATTATAAGATAATTTGATTTTGTTTGGTTTAAAATTTTTTTTACAGAAATAGTATAAGCGAAACGGGTAGAAAAATTACATTTAAATCTGGATTTAAAAACAGCGATAATTTAAGTGGATATACCATATTATACTGGGATAATTACAGTAATATGCGTATATTTTACAACTTTTTCATTTCAAAAATTGATTAGTCTTTGAATTCTAATTTTCCAATAAATTAAAAAAATATATAATTTTGGAATTTTTAAAATAAAATTATTTTTTGATGACTATGAAATTAACTGGCAAATCAAGTTTCATCGTGAGGAATCAGTAAAAGAAGTTGATGACAATCTTCAGATTTTTAAATGAATGAATTTTATAAGAAATTAGGAGTAACAGATTTCCATTGAAACATTAAAATAAATTACAAATAAGTTTTTATATAATTTGGAAAAAATTTTTTTAAATCGAAATAAAAATATTTAAAATGCTCATTTGTAAGTCAAAAGAGTACAGACATAATTTCAAATGTGTTATTAAAAAATAATTCCAAATAATCATATAAAACAGTATTAAATTGCAAAAATGACAAAATATTATCTTTCTTATGCTTGCAATATTGAAATTTATAATAATCTTTAACGACCAGCTTATAAACTCTTAATATTTTGATCAAAAATATTCTGCATACAAAAAAATATGTTCTAAGTATTCTATACTGACTTAAATAATTTAAATTGCTTTAAGCAAATCTTTCATTTCTAAAGATATTACGCAAGAAATTTAAAAGCATTATCTTGGAATTTAATGTAAATTGATTGAGAATGTTTAAAAATATCAATCTTATTAATAATTATAAATTTAATTTGTATAATATTGAAATCAAATTTAATTATAGTACATAATATAGCATAATAAAATTTTTGTATAAGGAGAAATACAAAGAAATTAATCTTCTGTTACATATAATATATAACGATTGTATATTGTTAAAAAATAAACTATATTACACATTTACAATAGCAAGATTTTATTAAAATATTTTGAAACTAGATGAATTTTTACCAAGACAATTTATAAAAATACATTTATATATCGATATATACTTTAAAATTGAGTTACATTCAATTTTAAATGATTTGAGTAGATTAATTAACGATTTGAGTAAAGGAATTGGTAAAATGAAAAAAAAAAAATAAATAAATAAAAATAAAAAAAATAGCCAAAAATGCTGAATTGGTATAATTTTAATAAAACCAAGTTCGAAATAAAATATTCGTTCATTTTCTTGATCTTTTTTTATAGATAAAATAATAAATCCAAATATTTGAGCAACTAACTTTCATCCAGAGAAACAGAAAACAATCTATTGAGAGAAAAAGAAATAAATTCAATTTTAAAAACCTTAATGCAGTTATAATAAATTGAATTCAAACTTCAAAGAAGTCCAATGTCTTTATAAAGAAAATTTTTTTTATACAATTACCCGAAGTCTTCCTCGATAAAGTTTTCCTCTTTCCCATCAACTTTCCTTTTGAAGCCAAGTCCATGGATTGAGAAAGCTCTTCAGATTGGTTGGTCAAAAGAACGTGAAGGCCTTCACCTTAAATAAAAAATGAGACGTCAGAAATAATTCTCATATAGAAGTTTACCAGATATATATAGCTTACATTTATCTTAATATTCTTCATATAGCTATTAAAACACTAATACAGCATAAAATACAATAGAAACAAAATTACAATTCTTTAACAGTTGTGACTAATGTCCAACTAGAAAACTTCTTACCTAAAATGGCTTAACAGCAAATATGTAAAACCATATCAATGCTGGACACTCTTCCTCCATCTTCTTTTAAGAATTCACTTAATACGGTATAGAAACGATAGCACAGAAAAAAAAGAAACACTTTCATTGTGAGATAGAATATTCTGTAAAATTATACGGTGTCAGCTTAATTCACAGTGATAAAAATTTAGCTATTTATATAAAATCTCAGAAAAACTCACTGGATGTTGAATCAAGTGATCAAGAAACAAGTTGAAAATTATCCAATTCCTCATTAAAAACAGTGTCTCAGTTGGTTTTGCACATATTTTTTAATACATAGCCATTATGTGAATAGAACCAGGGTCTGTAGCATACAATGAATTCCGACACATTAACAGCATCCCCTTGCAAATTTGAAATCAAAACAATGAAATGTTAAACAAATGATGATGTTGATGAACATCACCTAATATAGCAGAGCTATATCAAGTTAGTGAAACTGTTCACACGAAAAAAGGCCAAGAAAATTGAAAGTTTGAGTACAATCATTAATTTGATAGTTCGGATTTTTCATTTAAAAGGATATGAGAAGTGCGTAACCTAACATAAAATTTGATTTTACAAAACAGGAATGCCACGGATGAAAAGGAGTTACAAACAACGTTCGAAACAATTTTATTTACATTTTCAGAGTTTAATGGAAGATGGTTCAAAATTTTGCTTTACTTGATTCAACCTCCAGTCAGTTTTTTTTGAAAGTTTATATAAATAGCTACATTTTTTTATCAAAGTGTTTGAAATAAGATGACAACATAGACTTAGGGCAGTAATTTCCAAAACAGTAAAGATGTACTGAAAAATTACTTAAATCCATCCTTTCACATTTGAATTGCATAGAAATTTCTAGGTTTGTTGACAAGGCACATTCATTTAGAAATCAGATTTGAAAAATGTACCAAAGTCAATTATCCAACACTTATTACAGCAAACAATTTACGTATATCTTTATCAACGGAAATAAGTTTAGGAGCGTCTGATAACGATGAACATTTCGTAAATCTTCTTCACGCTGGTGACGACCATGTTAGAATAATGTAAAATATTTTTTTATTATTAGTGTTCTTTATCACATGAGGAATTTCATAGTCCCATTAATTCCAATTTTGCATAGGATCTTATTAAAATTTGATTGATAACTCGTACAGTAAGTTACTAGTATTGTAAGTTTCATTACTACTGCAAAACTGTTTAATGAAAAGTCTATTTATATACATTTGCTCAGAGTCAGAAGTACTCACTTAAATTGATCTTAAGAAATTTACTCGAATAAAGGCTGCAGTATCATTTGTACTATTTGGTTTGTTTGTCGTTTAACGGTCGTTTTTTTGCATACGAGGGCTATTCATTTAAATTAATATTAACAATTAAGTGTACGCAGTTTTCAGAAAAATAGAAATTAAAACTTGATTGATATTTGTCCAGTAGATTTTGAACTAAAAAATAAAGAATGTATAAAGTAATTATAAGAGATCAAAAGTAAAATGTCCAATAAACTGGCTTCGTTTAACCTGTCAAGAAATAAATGCAATTATTTTTTTTATAAGAAAAATTTTCAGTTCGGTAAGGAAAAACCCTGACAAGGTCTTTTCTTGCATACGTGAGTTAATACAGTTGGAAATTTTTCGGCTTATATTGCATTTTCTAAGTAGGCGCAAACAACTGAAATTCAAGTTAAAAATCGGTTGAATTTAAATCAATAATATATTAACCATTCAACTAACAAATTTATTTACGAAATGGTTAAGATATATTTATCGGTCAACACTCGTCGCATCTGAGGGCTATAATTAGAGTGAAGTGGTTATTTCAAAGTGGATTCCAAACCACTTCAAATGCTAGTGTAAATTGTTAATAAATATTGCTGTGATATAAGTTCTATGATGTGCACTTACATATAGTAGTATAAATAGTTTGCTATTTTATCTCATAGAAGGTAAAAGCACAAGAATATCCCAGGCATATCATTTTGGATCAAACTTTTCGATATAGTTTATATTTAACATATTTAACTAATATGTAAAAAAATAAACTTGGGAAGATTTTAATGATTACTCATTTTAATCATTTATGATATATAACAACATTTCTCACCTCTGCCACACAGGGAACCACCTTCAAAGCAGAATTTCCCCTCGATGACCCCGAAACGTCTGAGCTCCTTTATAGGCCATGTTCCCAAGAGTCTAGGTGGCACACCAGACACCAGGCAGAATGTGTGGTCTTGGAGATGCAGACGAGCTGGTCCACAGGGAAGTTTGCTTTTCGGTGGAATATGAGCGATTTGAACCAGAAATTGTTGCTCTGAAAAGTAATTTTAAATTAATGTACCAAATTAAAAAGTAACGTTTATGTATAAATAAACATATTAAAATCTAATTATTTCTACAATGACGAAAATGTAATAAAACAGTTGAATAAAAAAATGTATAAATATAATGGCATGGTATTCTGCTCGATAAATAACAATGTCATTAAAATTATCATTCGATACGATTTTCTGAAATCTTTTTAGGACTTACTGTATTTGTTAAATAATCAGTTTTATTTATCACAAAATAATAAGCAATGAAAAATGAAAGAATCAGTTAACATGCTAAAAATATTGACATTTTATCATTGGTACAGAAATAACTCATACATTTAATTAAGTTAAATATTTTATGTTACATGGCATGTTTTTTTAAGGTAATAAAATTGCTTAAATTACCTGAACTATTTAATTTCTTAATGACTTGTTCGGCTATCCTCAGTAAGGATTTAAAGGAAAAAATGCCTTAATGTTTGAAATTTTAGGAAAAAGATTTTCACATAGTAGAATAAGAGAAATAAAATCTATGCTTTGCACGCACATTTACACAAGAGCCCTCTTAAGTCTTCAATTACTTAATTGAAATTTATCTTAATTTAAAAAATATTCTGAAATCAAGTGTTAACTTCACTTTACGAATTAACTTATGCTCAGAACAATTTTGCTAAGTTTGGTTTTTATGTTACTCTACGGGTCATTCTTTGTGTACGAGAATTAGGTGGATATAATTATATATACAACAAAGTTTCCAAATTTCCATAAATATTCCTGTCCAAAATGGGAATCAAACCCAAGAAGAGATGAAATGATACTCTCAGAACTACATATAAACTTTTTAAATGAAAAAATGGCTTATGATAATTAAAAATGTGGTAATATTTATTGATAAAGTTTTTCAGAGTATTACTTTAAATTGGAAAACCATAATTTGCTTAGCCGTAGTTTCAATTTTGTCAATTTATTTATAGATATCTCTCGTGATAGAGCAGTATAGAAGAAGAATAGTAAACTGGTAAGAAAATTTACCAAGGATAAATAAGAAGAAATTAAGTTGATTAAGATAAATGATGAGATAACAGTGTGTTTTTCAAAATAGTTCATTCTCGTGATACTTGAACACTAGTTCAAACAGATTCACAAAAGTTTCTTAGCAAAGCCTTATATTTTAATGTATTTTGATATAATCTTAATTAAAAAGAACTGTTTTATAAATAAGATTAAGAGAAGGGACACACACATGCGATTTTTCATATTAAATAGCCTGCTGTTGCTTTAGTGCTATTTCATTGAAAGAATATAAATTAACACTAAAAAACTGAACCTAAATGGAACAATGGAAAATACAAATGATTTTTACAAAGAAGAATACTCCAAGTTATCTGAAACTTAGATTTAACATTTGAAAATGATACATTAATTGGATAACATACAATAAAAACAGAATTTATGAGTTTTGATCGTGCTACTGTTACACAAAGCCTCTTACATTACCTGAAGTCAGAAATATTTTCCTGCCTTTTAGAATATAGAGCTCAAAAATTTTACTATTACACAATTGTATAGGAAAATATTGCCGAATGTCTCTTTGCCAATTATTTTAAATATTCTCAATGGTTCTGGTACTTAGAAGCCTAAGACAAATTCTTATGATAAAATAGTGTTAAATTATCATCAATTCATTGCTGAGCATTAAGCCCTATGTTGTCTTACAGTTTTCTTTGAAGGTCCTAATATTGTCAAACTACATTAATGATATTTTAGTTTAGCTTTATATTTGCCAATTTAGAGGCACTTTTTGAAAACAAGAAGTAAATCTAGAGATAAGCGTGGGAATATAATATTCCTAGTACATGAACAGACAAGCAGTTGCACATTTTCAAGGAGGCTATTTGCTTAGTTGTCGTTTTATGATCTCATTTTCCTATAATGCTTGCTTGGAATCCTGGTTAAGTTGAAATCAAACTCACAAATTATTAAATTGAAGATAAGTGCAGGCTACTTAACTTTTAACCAAACACTGGATAGGAAAATGACATTTTTAAGTATTAATGCTCTTTTATTTCGACTTCTATGAATTTGGTAGAATATATAATTAATCCATCTATCAATAACTCTCTGAAACTTTGGTAAATTTGTAGCAATCATCCTCTAATAATTTCGTAGAAGTTTTATGAATAACAAACATATGATTGCGTAAGATTAGCAGGAGTAATCCAAACATAATAAATACTTCATACTATTAAGAATGTGTTGATATTAGTAAGAAATATAATAAAACAATCTTAAGAAATATTTAAGATTCTTTATAGGAAAGATAATGGTGTCTTTACAGCAGTTATTTTTCTTCATTGTATGTGAACACTGACACACTTAAAAGCTTTGATGTTAATTATCACGCATAATAAATTCAATAAATTTAATACTTAAGAGAAAAATGACACTGTATAATTATTTGGTGTATATGAAATGTAATAACACATGTATAACTTAACTTTAATTGTTACTTATAAGCAAAACCTGATAATTGTTAATATTTCTCATATTTATATCGTTTCGGATATTAGCATTTAAGAAAAATTTTCAAGGTGTGCAGTTATTTTATGGATTTTCAGTGAATAAAACTGTACGGGAAAAGTATTGTTAATTTAAAACCTCACATTAAAAAAATTAATACACGATTCATGTTTTGGTATGTTTATCAACAAACGTTATTTAATATAAAGATTTTAATTTACTTGTCGCATTCAGGCTCCTGTTTACACTTGAGAGCTAATTAGGCCGGTATCTACGATTTAAAAATTAATTTCGAACAACTATGAACACATCCATACCTAAGGTAAGATTGGTCCAACAATTCGTATGTTTGAAAAACAAGGACAAAATCTCACGATAAGATTATTTACAGAAATTTAAATATAATAGTTGAATTTTAGTTAATGGAATTTTATATAAGCGTTTTGAATATTTCTGAGACAAAATAAGATTACATTGCTTTATTACTAAATTTGCACACACGCGCACATTTGCAATAATAGCTTCTTATAACAATGAAATGCACTAAAGATGACGCTTACCTTCCATTAAATTAGCTCGGATTTTCACTTGCCATTGGATGAGGAGTTCCCTGTTGTCGAAAGCAAGCACCACCACCAGCTCTGAGCAGATGAGGGCCATGGTGTTGCTTTCTTTGTCCAAAGTGAATCCAGTCTCCATCCCCAGAAACTCTTCCAGGGAGAGAGACGCCTTCGTTGGACCATTTTTGCACCTTTCCTTGCTGTCCCGGTATAGCTGGATGTGGAGGCAATCTGAAACAAAAAAAAAATTAACATAACTTGGATACCATATCTGAAATACATCAACTTAAAAAATTACGCATTGCTCTGAAATTCATCATATAAAGTACCCTATATCAGAATCGATTGCGCAGTTATTTTAGCATTGCAAGCTGAAACTCAGTATACATGAAATTATTAGTTTTCAAAATTCTTCAGAAAATTATGATGCAGATATTGGTTGAAATATCTTACAACACAAATACATGTATCCTTATCAACGGTTATGTGCACAACAAATACAAGTTGTACTTATCAGAATTTTAATGTTTAATAATTTTAACTGTAACTCTGTGGTTATTTGTTTTAACAAAAGAAATTTATAGATTAAATCTACATATTAAGCTATTACAACCATCATAACATAATTGGGAATCTAATGGACTAAACACAAAGCGACACATCTTTTAACAGGCAATTTTACTAAAAAATGTTATATTTGTATTAAGTAGTACTTAATAACAAAAGTAGAATTGCTAGCAAGTTTTACATACTTGTGAAAATTATAAAAATATCTCTAGACTTCTTTCGAAAACAAATCATAGTTATGGTTCCTCAAAAAATAATTACGCTTATTATTAGTTTAATATACTTTAATTTTATGAAAGTGAGTAATACAATAGTTTATACAAATCTGAAATAAATGTTAAATTAGGATTCTCAAAAGCGAAGAAAATAATTGAATTTTATTCCATTGAAAAAAATATAAATAAAAAAGATATTTAATTTACTCTAAGAATAATAAGCAATAAGAAATTTATTTCGATAAATTTAGTACATCATTTGCTCTTTTTTGTTTCAATAAAAACAATAAATACATAAGAAAATGACAAAAAGCGTTTATAAAAATAAGAGTTGTGTTTTGACATACTTTTATTTTTTTTTCATAAGGAATACACAACATAAATTGTCATTTCCTTAAACATAATTATTTTTTACATGGACTTAGTCAAATTAAATATAAATACTTAATCATATTGAATTCAACTAATAAAAGCAAAACCGCTGTCCAAAGAGAGATCAGTAGGTTCCGTAACAAAGACACTGTTTGCTTTTCTGCAAGGTATGACATTCATCATCAATTCACAACGTTACAGCTTGTTTAGTCGCTGTGAAGGCAGATGAGGAGCATGAGTAAAGATAGTTTCCTAAGGAATGTCAGCCGATCTTAGAGTAACAATTCTATCCGCTCCCTGTGAAGAGGGCTCTCCCAAGTGATTAATCACTAGTTTTTGGAGGAGTCTCTTCCTTTAGATGCTATGGTATTCCACTGTTTACTAGGCAACTGTCAAGGGGACTGAGCACATATTGCGGATGAGAAAAATTTTCATTCGTTTAGAAACAGCGATATTGGTTTTTGGCTTACTAACATCAGAACTTCACTAATGAAATTTTATGTTTTCAGGAATGAACTGAATCAATAAAGTCAGATAAACATATAATTTATACGTTTGGTTTTCAGAGGGTAGAGTAGAAGACTATTTATATTTTTTAAAACTGTTTAGTTTAAGTGACAATTTATAAAATAAAAATGTTTAACATCTTTGAATTTATTACAAGTGAAATTTTACAAAGCTATAAGCAATACAAATTTTCATGCTTAGATTAAATATTTAGCAGATGTATGTACCCTTTTAAAAAAGTAAATGATACTTATATAATAAAGTATTTTCCGAAAACAGGTACATAAAATATTTCGCAGAGAAAATGGATCTCTAAGATTTGAAAATTACATAGTTGCCTATTATTGATCTTATCAAAGCAGAAGTTGCAAGTGTTGTTTTTTGTCAAGTTTAATCGTAACTAGACAGTATATATGAAATATATTTTGAAATCGTTCGATTACTACTCAGGATAATGTGAATAAGCAATAACTGCCCAACACACCATTTGAGAAATTTTCACGCTATTAAGTCGAATCTTTCAATGCATATTCTTACTGTGTCACTTCAATTTAAGATTAAACTAAAGCAAAATATATCCACAGTATATATTAAGCTTATTTTAGTTTACAGAAACTAAATATTTTAACGGCTGAAAAATAGCAACTTACAAAAGATTTACAACACTGAAAAATAAAAGTTCCTGAAATTACTTTTCTTCACAAACAAACACAGATGTATATTTTCATAAAATACCAAATTTATTCTTATGGACGATATAAATAATAAATATAAGAAAAGTCATTCAAAAAGTGATATTTGGGATTTCGCTTAAGCCTTTGGATAAATATTTATTTCTATGATAATGAGTTGGTAAAAAAACTAAAGACAATAAAATATTTACTACTTATTGTCATGCTATTTCCGTTAGAAAATAAATACGTTAGTATCCATGGAGACATTTACACACGAATAGTCGGTTATGTGCGCAGTCGTCTTTTTATACACGTTAAGTACCTGTTAGGTGGCCCCAAGATAAGGCTTCCCTCCGCTACCTCGATACCACTTTCAGAATCGTTTGCGCGTTCCTCACACGATTACGATGATGACTGCAAGCTTTAATCGAAAAAATGGGAGGGGAGCCACCGCATTGAAATCCATTCTGGTAAGAAAGACGCTCCAGGATAAAAGAAGAAACATAAAAGCTCGGGACGACTGGAAATGAAAATACGAATAAATGCAGTTTCTCAGCAATAAAAACTGCCAGCAGAAACCAGGTGCTGAAGATCTTGAATTCAACGAAATAGAATATTGAAGCCTGATTTGATACATATTTAAAGCAACAGACAAAAGTTTTAAGTTTATTGCTCTAAACAGTGGTTTATAACGCTCGTCGTTTGATAAGTGTTATCAACCCATTTATAAGGATTATGAAACTCTGCGCATGCGATCGAAATATTTGGTTCACAATGTTCTACGGCATATAGCACTTTTAAATTTTCTAACTTTGAAAACTTTGTTCAAATCTATTGCCTTTTATAAAATTAAAAAGAAATGTTAAAGAAATTAGTGTTATCTCAGATATTTTCCATGCACGTTATGGAACAAATTTAATAGCTTTTACGTGAAACTTTTAATGATTTAAAAAAGAAATTACATTTGCTTGGATTTAGATTTGATCTGATCTTAACTGTGAACGCTCCAATGGTAACGAAAAAGGAAAAATATACAAGTAAAATACCTCGATTGAAAAAAATATAACTCATATTATTTTGCTTAAAATTATTTTGTTAAAGTTAAATTGAAATTTTTATGAAATATACATTTTAATTTGTGAGTGTGTATCCATCAATATAATCTCCATATCCTGAAGTAATATTTCACTGAAATTAAATGATTTTATTAGAAGTCTAAGTTAGAAAAAAATGTTCAGAAATTATTAAATTCAATTAAATAAAAAGTGCATATTATAAGACTGCTCATACATAATCACAACAAAAAGAAAATTCGTCTAAAATAAATATCAGAAAAAATTCTATTGTTCTTGATATTAGAAACTTAAGCATGATTTTGGACTTCATTTATAACAAATTATAGGATTACAGCTACAAAAAAAAAAAAAAAGGATGACGTGGATACAATTAGATCAATTTTTAGCTAAAATGGCAATAAACAAATAAACTATGTAATATAGAGCTATGCTTAATAAAAGTATCTGGAGATATTGAATTACAACTTACTATTTTTTTAAAATACTAATGAAATTTTGCATTGTTTTACTACAATTCAATAAGTTTATTTGACAAAGTTTTTCTTGATAAAAATTCAATGTGAATTAATGATCAAAAGAATTTAAATCCTAAAGGAAGCGTGTAGACCATTTGAACAAGAATGACAATATAGAAGAATTTTAAAATAAGATTTTATAAGGGTAGAATCAATGAAAAATTATAAAAATATGTTATGTAATTTACGGAAATGGATGTAAGTTTTTATTGGTCATTAAATATAACATGCAAATTTCTAAAATATCCAAATTTCCTTTAGAGATATTTCCCCATTTTTTGTTATATATTAAAATTATTAATTACTATAAATCAATGTACCAAATTTTAAGAAACACTGATATAGTATTTATAAATGTTTTCCTTGAAAAATAAATTAATCAAGCAATTTTGAAGCAATTATATTAATTTAAGATAATTAATAAGAGATATTTGAATTCGAGAAACTTTTTGTAAAAGATTCTTAGCTTATACAATAGTAATTTCTTATCAAAATCGACATTTTACAGAAATTTTTTTCTTATGTATATTTTTATTTAATATGTATAAATTGATAAAAAAATTGTTTTTATTAATTTTTATTGCATTGATAAATTAACTTCACACTTTAAAAGGAGACGATTCAGAAACGTGTATCAGCTCAATATAAATAAAAGTATCTTAAAGCTCGTTTCAATTAAGTTATGTTGGAAGATGTATATATTTAAAATAAGCTTAAAGTGGATTTGTTGTTAACAAAAACTAAAAATAATTGTATCGATAATTAAATGACATACGTCATGCTAATTGCATGATGAGAATTAAAAAAATCCCAGTCAATAGAAATTACAAGTAACTGGAATTTAACAATCTCTTTTAAGGCATCATAAATTTTTAAAACCAAAACATCAACAAACAAATATTATAAACCTATAATTTCGTTGCTAAACGATTCATTACCACAAATTATTCATCATATTTGTTAATATATAAGCAATTGTTTCTTTAACTAAGTCATTTTTCGACATTAATGAGGTATGATGCTTTCGCTTGTGAGAGACTTTTTCTAACTAAATGAAAATAAATACATATATTTCGCTTAACCCATTAACACAAGATTGTTCATTTATAAACTAATGGTACAAAAGAAAAGGGATGAAAAAACCTTCCATTACAGAGCTTAATTGCCAATTGAGATGCTGTTTAAATAATTAGTTATGGCACAAATTATTGAGAATTTTAAAATTTAGACTTTCGTACTAAAAAATATAATCAACCCATTAATATTATGATTTTGCTGACATTTATTTCTAAAACAAATACAGAACTCGAAAACATTTCTCACAATTTTTGGATTAAAACGCAGAGTGTGGATACTTTAACATCTAATATGTACCCTTATATTTGCAATTTTCTTTACTTTTTGTGTATTCATTTATGTTAGATAATTATTTGCATACACACAGAATAAACTTAGTATACTATTATATTAACTAATAAGATGTTTTTACTAAAATATTGCTTCAAAAGATTACTAATTAGCTTAGCAATTTACGACTAAAGGAGAGTACACATAGAAGTAATTTATAAATGTAGTGCATGTATGGAACAATCGTAATTAAAGATCATTAAAAACTTCAACAAAATCAATGACATAGAAGAATATCAAAAGTTTGTTTAAAATAGTCGAAAGAAATATTAAATAAAAATTAACTTTTTTAAAAAATAGAAAATTCGAAACAAAAAAGATAAAAATACGTGAAAAGAAAAAAAATATGTATTTGTTCGTCAATTTAAGCTCTTTTGAAGATTTTATGATGTAAAAAAATACCACTCTTTCTAAAAGCAACTTATTTTTTGTGTACATATTTTTATAATGAGCTGTATTGGAATTATAACCGTAACGAATGAACGATTCTGCATTTTTTCTTATACAATGTTATAATATAAAAGTTTCTATATATTTCTTACAAACGCGAGAAAAAAATACCATTTATGGGATTAAAAATTAAGATTAAATTTTAGATTCTATACTCGCATACCATGAAGGTCAGATTTCTTACAATGAAAAACAAACAACTAAATTAGGGGGAAAGTGCGCTAATGTCATTTATTTACTTTCATCAAAAATATGTTTTACATCATAACATGAGGTCTCACCTGATCAGCTAAAAAAGTGGGGTGAGGGTGGAATATTTTAAAATTTCTTTTAACAGCAAATAAATATTGTAAACAGGATTTCATGAATTCACATTTCAGTGCGAATGCAATTTGTGGCATATTGAAAAAACGAAAACACATTCACTGCCGAGACCAAAAATACTTTTTTTTTCAGTAGGAAAAATATAAAAGTACTTTTTAAAAATTACGCTTGGCAAACAGGTCAAATAAAAAACTGTTTTTATATGAAATTTACTATGTAATAATTGAGCCAAAATTTTAAAATAGGGTGGTATTTAATATACAATCTGTAACATATTCTTTGCCTTATTCTTAATGTTCTTGATGTATGATTATAATGTATATTTCTAGTTTTAATTAAATTTAGGCAACTTATCGAAACTTAAGGACTGATTACTGAACGCAATTTAATTTTGAATTGAAAATGTAGCATACAAGTTTTTAAAACTCAAATTAAAAATAAAAATTGTGATTTTATGAGCATACAAATCTAATGAATGCTCAAAATTATATAGCTTTGGGAGAAAGATAAGAAAAATCACACCAACGGTAAAATTATTATATTTAAGAACTAAACATTTACATAATCAAAATTTTTGGTCATCGGGTCTAATTTGGTATTTATTTTGCAAAATATTTATATTATATAGACCTATTAATAATTACATTATTTGCGCTATCTTTTTGTAGAAATCATTATATTTACAAACAGATTGCTTAATAATTATCACATATATTCATTGTTTTAATAACTTACAATAAACAATGTAAAAATTAGTTTTTTCCTTAAAATTATATTTTTTCTTGATCGTAAAAGTTAAAAGATTTTATGTTTTTCTCATTGTTTTGAAATTTATAACTATTAAAAACATTTTTGTTTATTTTTACATGTTAGTATTCATATTAAACTCATTAAAAAAAACTATGTTTTAAGTTCAAAACATAATTTCAGTTAATACTTACGCTTTTATATAAATAGTTTAGATTTAATAAAACTAGAAATTAAGAATGTGTACTAAAAAAAAACGTAGCAATACAATGTACAGAAACGCTTACATGACTTATAATGTATAATAAAACTTAAAACCTCCCAAACTTCAGAAAATTAATCTGAAAATATCTCTTTTGTAAAGTATCACTTAATATATTAAGCATATTATTTAGTATTGCGAACAATTACTCATCATTAAATCAAGAACAGCAAAAAATACTTTTACATTAGAGTTAAATATTTCCTTTCGTACATTCGACATTTTTCAAATTGTTATGATTATACTGGAATGCTTTTTTGTTATTTTTTTTTAATAATATTTTATGTTTCATACTTGTCAGTTTGTACTTGAGTTAAAATCAGTTTTAAACATTTAAGCAGGAAAGATCCCAACTTCTGTACTTGACAGACTATAGGAAGAAGATAAGTCTGTTGGTGACAACCAACTTCGAGATGACTTGATGAGAATTTTTCCGTTCGAATAAAGTTAGCCAGCCTCTAATGCCGCTAGTTTCCAACGTATTTTCTTATTCGCCCAGTAAAGTGAAGAGAATGGATCAACTCTCCGGGTTATTGCGCCAAGGATCAATAAGATTTCCAGTACGGCAAACTTTTCTGCCGGACAAGGCTCGAGAGGGGTTTCCGGATAAACCGAAAAGAGGATTAAGATTTGTTGACTCATTACTTCCTTGATCACTCTCACTTTGTCAGCTTCCGGGTTAACAATGTATCTTTCCATTCAGTAAAACTAGTCAAAGTGTATTTTAGTGAAAATATTCTTACCTTTCGAGAAATCAATCCTGAGATATTGATTTTGATCAAAACTTAAATTTTATCGCAACTCAAATTAATTTTTGTCAAATTGGTTAAATATAAAGTTGAGATAAAAATTGCTCTTACTATACAATTATCATACAATGGTAAAAAATTAAAATAAAAAAATTAATTTATATTTCAATATTTAACGAATGGTGGCAGAAATTCATTTTTAAAATTTATATTTTTACGTTAAATTATTTTACTTAAAACTGAAATTTTCAAATTAATTATCATACCAAAGCCTTACATTTCCTTACGTGTGTTCTATGATTAAGGGTTTAACGCTGTAGGGTTATCTTTTTCACACGAGGTCTAATTGGCCTAGTAACCAAGAATCAAAGGATACCAAATAACTTCAGACATCCTAATGAACCAACAAACATCTCTCATTAGATATCAACCATTCAACAGTTAACTCGATTCTATGATTCGGAAGATATATCGTGGCAAGAACATACCAGTAATACAACTTGTATTTTAACATCACTTTCAAATAATGTACCAAACATTTGATCCATTACGTTCCTTTTTCTAAACAGGTATACTATAATCGAAAGCAAAAATTAAATCATCCTATAACTTGTCAAATATTTTGCAAGGAATTAATTCAGTTATTTTTAAACAGGTCTTATGCTCGATGATAACATGTTCAAAAGTATAACTTCTATAAAACATGAAATATACTAAATTGGTCTCACATGTCTAGATATTATCTGAAATATTTCCCTCCAAGTCCCGTGACATATTAATAGAGAAATTTTTTTAAGAGTGTGTGTGCGTAATTACTAATACTTTATACTTCATAAGTATACACATATATATTAAGTGCTATTGAGGAATTTCACATTTCATCAGAATGGAAGGGCAAGGAAAAAATTAGGTAAGTTACTGCGAATACATTCGAAATTGTAAAAGTGGCTGTGAATGCTATTTCATGCTTGTGTGGGTAGTTAAGCTAACCAAAATTGCCAGTACTTTTTTCTAGCACATTTATCACTATATTTTATGCTATAATAAGGATGAAAGCTGCTGGAATGTATCCATTAGCTCACAAAGATCAAATGTGATATACATCTTTAATATTGACAACTTTTAAAGATCAATTATGAATAAATTAGTTATAAAAATAAAACTTAGCCGAAGAAATTGAGAAAGCAGATCTAATTTGAGAATAATAAAATTCATGACATAATGCTGTAGTGATTATCAAATGAAGTGCGATGATTTTTTTATATTATTTTTTTGCAAGTTATATGAAAGTAAATTTGTTTTTAAATTTGAAAACAGCTTAAGTGAAGAAGGCAAAGTTCACATCCCACTCACTTGCTCATTAATTTGACTCCTTTTCCTATTTACTCGTAGTAATAAACTTGTTATTAGATAAATTTCCGTTGACATCAATGCGGATTCAGTGTGAGAGAGTTAAATTTACCTCCGCAAATAAGCCATGTTTGTAAATTCGAATTGAAGTAAACATTAATTCGGTCTGTCCGGAGCCCCATTTGCATGCTGCTACTCTTGCACATTTCAAGAGAAATGGAACCACTTGGAGCCAGGCTGGTGAGAGAGCCACAGGAGAATAGCTACACTCTAATCAGAACGCAATTCACTTATTGACCGCAACCGTGACTGAGAAACTCCAGCCAATTAGCGACGCTTGGTTGAATGAAACTAACAGCATCTAAGCAATAGCAGAAGGTGATTAGGACTGGATCTTTAAAGAGGTTGCTGAATTCAGTCTTTTGATCTTATTGTGGGAGAATTAAGATGCTCAAATTAACTAAACCAACGATAAATGTAAGCAATTATGTTTTCTTTTAAAAAAAAGCTAATTATAAATAAGATACTCTCACAGTGATTCCATACTTTTGAATGAAACTTAAATTTAGAAATGCAGAAATAAGTTAGTACAGCAATTATTAAATTACTAAGGAACGATATTTGAAGAAAATTTTTTATATATAATTTCCCTTTACGTGAAACAATTTAACAAATCGCTCAAAGGAAGTTTGCTTACAAAGGCTAGTTGAACTAAGACCTACAGTTTAAAGTGGATTCCAAACCAATACAAAAATCCAAAGTCACGCTGGGATTCGAACACACAAACTGTTGAACTTACAACTAGTGCTAATAATTTGGTTTTCATCTTAGTATCAGATTCTTTCAATGTATAGTCAACTTTAATAAAATGCTATGGATTTCTCACAATATATCTGAATAAATTAATTTCATAATTTACTCAATGCTATACTGAGATGATGTGCGTAGCAGACAGATTGCAAAGTACTTTAATTTATAAAATCGGCATTTGTGAACAATTTTCAATTTTATAAACTGGTATTTCATTTGTCATTTAAAATTTCATTTTTGTGCGTAACGACAAAGATTCTAAAAGTGTTGGAAATTTTCTCGATGCTTAGATTTTTCACTAAAAATCCTGTAGTGGACTTAATTTTAAGCTAAAATATTCTTAAAATTAAAAAAAAAAAAAGCTGTTTCCTTTTGGTGACAATTTTTGTGAGATAAGCTATTAAATATCAAATAATTTTACAAAGATATTAAAAGCATAAACTTGTTAATAAATATTTAACAAGAATTTACAATCAATAAAATTTAATGTTTCTCAGCACTCAAAGGAAGATGTAACGTGCTCGATTAATTAACTGAATTGTACCTTATCAGAAAAACATTTGGGAAATCCAGAAAATAAAAATTTATTATCACAACATTTAACTCGAAGCCTCGAAAAAAGATACGCACTTCCATTAATACCATCGAACTCTTAAGAATTTAGTTACTTTATATATGATAAATACGTTTGGTATGAAATTACTAATGAAATTAAACGAATCCTTTCAATAGTGATAAAATTAATTACTATCACTATTGAAAGGATCCGTTTTCAATAGTGATAGTAATTAATTTTTAACAGGAAATATCAGGTACATTACAACTAGGTTTTATTTTATTAATTCTGTAATAATTTTAGAATTTCAAGAGGAAATTTACACCAAATTTAGTGCAGAAAAATTCGTACTATCTTAATGCTTTTAGTGAAAGCCTTGAGTACTTAAAGTAAAACTAAAAAATATAGAAATCTTATGAAGTATCGTAACCCTAATTTCATAGGAGTTATATTATTTTTTGATTTTCTTCAATACTCAATGAATCTCAAGATTATTTTCGCTAAAATAACATTTTTAAATTTAAAAATTGATGTCCTTTGTATCGACATATCAAAAAACATTTTTCGAATTTTTTTTGACAGAATAAGTAAATACACGTAAGTTTGATCAGAACAGAATTTAAATAGAAATATTTTAATAGAAAACTGAATATAATATTAATAAGTAATCTCTATCATATCAATTTACTTGATCTTATTGTCAACTTACTTGATCTTATTGTCAATGAAAGAAGCTTTCCTTCGAATAAACATGTTAGTAAATTCATTTTTATTTCAGATCTCTAGAGATCACATACTCATTAGTGACATATTTTTCTGCAAATAATGCAGCGTTGTTACTCATTACGAACTTTCTGTGAAAATTCTAAAGAAAACCACCCGTAATCTTAAAATAAAAGAAATTCGAAAATGTGATATTTATTAATTACATTTTTAAAAATAATCTTGAAAAAAAAATCACTTAAACTTGAAACCTGAAAAATTGCATTGAGAAAAATGATAAAAACAACCAAATTAGTATTACATGACTAAATATCTCCCAAATGCAAAGAAAATTTTCATAAGCTAATTGTACTTTAGAATATTAACAGTTAAATATACTTAGGTGTATTTGCTTAAACTTAGAGCAGTCCTAAAGAATTTCAATAACAAAAGTGTGTATACGAAGGGAAGATATCAAATGAAGAGATTAAATTAACTGAAAGTAATTATCGGAAATCAGCTTATCACAGTTAAGATGCATGAGCAGCGTCAACTATTATTGATGAGGTCATTTCCTGTAGATAGAGCAATTTGCTTTTATGAAAATCTAAGTATAGATGTTTACATCCAATTTACTGCTCACAAAATCCAATTAGAAAAGGAATGCAACAATTATACTGCTCATAATTTTATTGTCATGTTAATGAGAATGTCTCAGAGTACAATGGTCATCAACACTTCACCCCTACCCCGTTAATGATTTTCATTAAGACCTCCCCCTTATCTCAGAATCCTTTCGCAGAGTGTAATAAATTTCTACGATCTAGGTAAGCTATACGAGAAGAGAAAAGAAAAGGGGCGAATAATGATAAGCTCCAGTAAGTTATATGTCCATGTTTTAAGCGCAATGTTGCTTTTAATTTTAAATTCAGTAGTGTCAGAAATGGCTTTAAAAAGGTGACAGATTAACATATTCACTTTGTTAAGCTTTTGTTTGGTTGCTGTATTATGCGTGATAAATTCTAAATAATCTACTCAATAATTATAGTGAATTTTAATTCGTAATGTATTCAAATTTTTTTCTTAGGATTAAACTGAATTGAATTTATTAATATGTGTATGTTCATGCTTTAACTTAACACTGCTTATGAAAAAAATTAGATACATTAATGTTCTCACAAATTTAAAGATAAATGACTATTAAAATTTAAAATGTATTTTTATTTGCGTATTTCACAAGCACTGTTTATAAGCATTTTTTAGTATTTA